>CALNXK010000756.1:25000-27500 GCA_942486035.1 Porites lobata | reverse complement strand
CAGCACTTGCCTAAAAAGTTCAACAATGCAAAGTACAGGAGTGTTAGGCACATCATAGATTGTACAGAAATGTTTATTGAAACTCCAAAGGACCCCAAGGTGAAAGCTGCAACATGGTCAGACTACAAACATCATCATACACTCAGTGCCGAAGCCAGACCAAACGGCCAACCGAGGCAGGCGGGAGTTGCTAGGGGGGTTCGGGGCATGCCCCCCCGAGAAATTTTGAACTTTAGTCTCTCGGAAATGCGATTTGCAGCGTTTTCTGGGCCTTTCGGTAACTTTTTTTCGAGTTAATTTAAGTGGAATTTAAAAAGCAATAATCAGAAACAAGCTACATAAACTGGGTGACCGTTAACCTCGCCAATGGTTTTGATCAGTATTTGTTCAAAAAAAATTGGAGTTAACGTACGTAGCCCCTTGAGATCGATGATATGGTAATTTTTTCATGGTATATTGACTGAATTGCTGAATTCTTTGTAATATCATGATGCGTTAAAAATATCCGATGATCGCTTATGTAAAATAAAGATGATCGGCGAAATTCGTCAAAATTTTACCGAGGCGAGTGCCTCGGTTGGCCTCATACTAGCTACGGCGCTGTAACACTGAAAGTGCTGGTCTCCATAATGCCATGTGGCTCATTTAATTTCATTTCAGAGGCTTGGGGTGGTAGAGCATCAGATGTTGCTATTACTCGAAACTCGGGCTTCTATGACATTCTTGAATATGGGGATGAAGTCATGGCAGTCAAAGGGTTCACCATTGCAGAGGATCTTTTAGTAAGGCATTGCCGATCACACATCCCACCAGGAAAAAGGGGCAGTGAACAAATGAGAAAGGAAGATGTTACAAAAACAAAAGAGGTTGCGAATTTAAGAATTTTTGTTGAGCAGGCAATTCGCCGACTTAAACCATTCAAAATATTGAAGCATGAAATGCCCATCTTACTCTTGGATAAATTTGATGATATTGTCACTATCTGTGCAGCATTGTGCAACTTGTACCCAAAGCTTTGCACTTGAGAGGTTCCCAGGTGCATGGCTGTAGATACAGGTTGCTCATGCAACAAATGTGAGTAATGAACAACATCCATTTAATGAATACAACTACAAATCACTAGTGTGACAAGTTCTGTTGCAACATAATTCTTGAAAAAAAATTCTAAGTTGTTAACTAACTTATGCCAATAACTCTCATCAAAATAAATTCGTTGCATAAAGTAACCAACGCAGGTGAAAACGAAAAAATCACAGTACGTTCTCCTGGCCAAAGCTAGTTGCCCTTGTATTTGAGCATATTATGCATGCTCTTTTCTAAGCATTGTGACATTGTCATGTTCCACAAGGTAGGGGAGATTTTTTGCAGACGGTATCTCATTAACAATAGAAAAAGGACTTTTCATTTCTGATAATCCCATTCCACAACAACTGCAATGGACTAGTAAATCTGGAGATGCCCCCAAGTAAGGTCTTGATGGATCAACAAATATCCCACTTTCTGAGAATGTGAATTCCTTGTGATTGCACTTCATTAAAGATATATACTTTTCTTTTAAATTTGCAATGGGCTCATATTCTTTACCATGATTTAAAGCAGGAATGTTATGTCCTTTACATGCATCATAACCCATGATTTTTCTTAAGAGGCTCTACATTATGGTTTATTGAAGGGTTAGCCTTGATGGTATTAACTCTTGTAAAAACATGGTAAAAATTTGATGCTGTGATTCTGCCTCTGCGCTGATTAGCCCACATTGCATTGTCTGCCTGTCCCCGTGTTTCGGTTTCTATCTGCTGAACTTGCACATCTGTAAGCACAGGCATTTGAGACAAGAATTCTTCCACACTTTTGCAAGTTGTAGCTAATTTGGTAAGTAAGTTTCCATTAGACACAAGAGGAACCTCAGATGAGACATCTGTTTCATGGTCCCTTTCATAAAATGAAGTAAAACAACCATTTGGTAGTGTCTTCTTAAGTTCTTCAAACATATGCTTGCGATTATTCCCTTGGGTGTCGATATCCTTTTCCTTCAATGGAACAAACAACTTTCGCTTTGCAGACACTGCTGGCCTTGATGCCTCTGTGAAATAAATTCACATACATATTAAAAGAGTCTTTAAAGGATGTGGCATGCACGCACCCTATAAGTTATTAAATCCTGCTTAGACAACAGATTGTCTTAAATAAACAAAAATCCCTGAAAAGTACAATTCCATCATACAGTCTTAAATATTTCTATTTCCCCCAAGAGTTAAAATTTTTATCTGTTACATAAGACCAGCAATATAGTGACACCTGTATTAAAAATACAACCACAGGATCACTTGTTGTCTACACATAATAAATTTTTCAGCTAACAAAGAACCGGTCGGTTTAAAAAAAAAAAATGGCCTGGGATATCCAGGAACCATTGATGCTTGTGTCCTTATAATATTTTGATTGTGGCTCTTCTATAGTTTCAGTTTGCAAAGGTCATTAGCGAGCTGATTCTTTACAG
>CALNXK010000756.1:0-22500 GCA_942486035.1 Porites lobata | reverse complement strand
GTGTTGATTTCATCGAAAGAAAGTTGCTCAACAGCGGCCATCTTTTTTGTGTAAACTTATTTTCAAACAGGAGCGGAGGGAACGGGAACAAAAAATTTCCAAACAAAACGAGGCGGAGTTTCCAATGAAAAATTCCTCTCCTCCTAGCTTGCTGAGATTACAAACTTGTTTTAGTGTCGCTTACGTTCGATAACGATAGCATACACATGTACATCCATGTACATACAAAATCTGCAGTGATGCCCGATTGAACTTTGTACTTACCCACAATCCCGCGCGGCGTCTGAGATTCGCGATTCGTGTATAGTAACGCACCATCACCAAGAATCATGGCGAACTTTCCGATCTTGCAAGAAATCAAAGGTGAATGGCAATCAACTAAAACAGTGGAAATAATGGGCTTAAGAATTCCGGCGTATTTTACTGACGATCCCCAGCTACTCTACGACTACATTGTCAACTTCAAGACGAAATCAGACGACGTGTTTGTAGTCAGCTATCCGAAAGCAGGTCAGTTTGTTAAAATTATTTTTTATCTCACAGGCAGCCCAAGTCACATATCGAACTGTAAAAGCACCCTGTACGGAATAGCTGTAGCTCGTGGTCTCTCGAGTGAAGGAAATGTGATATTACTCTAGAGAACTTTCCTTTCAAATTTTGTCCTATTCGTAATCTTATGTACGTACGCGTGTCGTTGGATTTTAATCATTTTTAAACCTCCCCGACTAAACTAAGGGGTTACCAAGGATTTAATGAAAGAAAATAAAACTGCCAAAAAGGTACAAGCAAAGAAAAGGAAACAAATAAAGAATGGTAACAATGTGGTCGTGCTGAAATTACAATCACTCTGTTCTCAATCTTGACTGTAATTAACTTACAACATCATGCAATCAAACTGCGGATGTGAACAAACTTGAAACATGTCAAGATCCAGAGAAATCGGCAGCCAGCAGTTATAAAACCTATGAAATTATATGAAACTAAAACCATGGAAAATGCACTCTTTTTAGTTTTTGTTTTTTAATACCGGTCAACAAAACGATGAAACCAGTCACCCAAATCAGTGCAATTGGTATACTAGTGATGAAAAAAAGAATATCGAAAATTTTCCTGTTAAAACTAATAATGCAGTTTGAGGGGTACATTAACGGAAAAACGGAAAGGTTTTTAATTGGAATAATGGAGTGACGCCCCTTT
This sequence comes from Porites lobata, assembly GCA_942486035.1. Taxonomy (NCBI): domain Eukaryota; kingdom Metazoa; phylum Cnidaria; class Anthozoa; order Scleractinia; family Poritidae; genus Porites; species Porites lobata. Next base: position 21,303 of record CALNXK010000756.1, on the reverse strand, counting down.
GGGGTGAGGAATAATATAACAAATCAACAAACATTTTCGAGAAGAAAAATTGAATAATTAGCACCCCATTATGCCTCCTCACTGGACTCTAACAAATTAACAAACATTTTCGAGAAGGAAAATTGAATAATTAGCACCCCATTATGCCTCCTCACTCGACTCCCCTCAATAGTTATACACCAGAAAGTTGAAATCACGCGAGTCGACTCCGGACTATAGACTAGTAGCAGTCTCTTACTTTTCTTTGCAAAGTTACTGCGTGCGAAATCCAAGCACGTAACGTCGTTGTTTGCAGTCGCGCAGGCTGTAATAAGAGCTAGACTGATTTTAAGAGAAAAAGCGGTCCGCCGCAAGCAGTCTAACGACTACCAACTCCGGAATAACGAAAGCATCGAATCAAACCTCTAAACTGAAAGAGTCAGTCGGCGTTACCGTCTTTTCGGCAAAAAGGCATACACTCGAAAATTTTCCTGCAAGAAGTCCAGCCACTTCGCCGTTATTCATTACATGACGAACTTGGAAGGGAAAAGTTATGCTGTTGAGGCTATTAAGGGTAGATTGAATTTGCTTGTGGCTTATGATTAACTAACTGAAGCAAGAGAGCCCATTTCGCAGGTTAAGGACATCGAGGTGTTGCATTATAATCCGTTTGCGGTAACGCCCATCAAGCCTGTATCAATTAAGGGTTTCTGGGTAACTGAACGCCTACCTCTCCCCTTCACTTACTTCTCACTTAGGGTAAAGTTGTGCATTAAGTGAGCGGTAGGTGGTGACTTACACCCAGAAACCTCCATTGATCCCAATCAGGTTTTCCAGAGAATAAGGTTATGAGAGAAATCCAGGGTTAAAAAGATGCAAAGTGGAGTAAGCTGAAATAAACTGAGCGTAACTTAAACATGTTAAAAGACTCACAATAACCAGCACAAAAAGTAATCAATAAAATAAAATAAATAATAACGAGATCATTGAAATTTTCTGCTCGACATAACCGTGATAACAACGTCAACAAATGGTCATAAAGAACTACTAAATACCCAAGTAAGGCACAGTATGCGTAAACCAACTACAAGGCCGAATTATTGAGCTTTTTTGAGAAAAGATAGCCCATATAGTACATATGTTAGTAATCTGAGCGTATGTATCTTCAATTGTGTGTTTGTGATATGTTTGTCAGTTTATTATGAATGACTTTCATTTTTGCAGCTACCGGATAAAACAAAAATCGTGAGATTCTGAACCTAGATCGGGGAAAAATAGTGAGAGGTGGAAAATAGCTGTAACATGTCCCAATTTCTAAGAGGAAGGACTTTCAGCTTTCCAGCGCGAATTATGGGTTTAGTAGGATGAGATCTTCTTCGTTGTTTCCAACGTGTAGACGTCTTGAAATGCTGGAGTCAGGATTTTTAACAGTGGATCTGCACATTTGGTGACAACAGTAAGTCGCGGTAGGGTTCTTTGTAGGCCTGTTCTGGACTAGCCCGCGAACCGCAGACGCATTTCCGGTCGTCGCTTCTCTCCCTCCTTCCGGCGGGCGAAACTAGAAACTAAAGGCGAAAAAACCGGATGCTCTTGCCGGCTAGTTCTGGACCCCCTTTTTTTCTAATAAGGGATCGTCAAGGGCGTAAAAAAAATAAACTGAAACCGCGGGGGATTTACTGACCATAAGCACAAAGGGCTGGGGTGGGGGAGGGAGAAAATAAACGGTCTGTGGGCATCTTTGGGAAGAACTGAAACTTGCTTTTCGCAGAAAAAGCAAAAGAGCCAGGAGCTAAGGGGTAAGGGAGAAGAACGTACATTTCTGTTTCCGGAGGGATTCGGTTCATACGAGCATCGACTGTTTTGAAATTTGGGCTAGTTTTGAATTGCCCCGTGTGAGGAAATCCGGATTCCGGATTCCGGAAGGCCGAAAAATTTTGTTCGTGGAATCCGGAATCCCTGGCTTTGGAATGCGGAATATAGCTCAAGGAATCCAGAATTCTACCGATTGAAACTGGGTCCAGAATCCAAGTTCCTCTGACAAGAACGGGAATCTAGTAACTGGAACCAGGAATCCACGGTGTGGAATCCAGAATTCAGGGCTGTCTTAGATTCCCTAAAATGGGCAGATTTGAATGTTATATTTTATCTCTTAAAGGAACAACTTGGGTTCAAGAAATTGTCTGGCAAATTTACCACAATGGAGAAGTCAACAGCAAACGAATTGAAGACCGTGTTCCATTCTTAGAAGAGGCTACTAATTCAAAATCTTCTCAACCAGACATTGCCAGTTTTCCAAGCCCCCGCCTTATTAAGACACACCTTTCTTATGAGGCTATACCGAAAGGTGTAAACGAGGAAACAACGTGCAAGTATATTTACATCGCTCGAAATCCAAAAGATAACGCTGTATCAAATTATGAGTTTTTGACAAGCTTGGGGAAAAATACTGAATTGAATGCATCGTGGGAATTTTATGCCAATCTGTTTGTTCAGGGAAAATGTAAGTTATACAATTATTATACGTGGCAGTAATTAAATGCTTTTATAGTTGAAACTCCATTGGTTCCATGGGAACAGAGCTGCCTCCCTATCCCAGATATTGTCAACAATTGTCAACCATATCCCATAGTAACTATAAGGCAATATTAGTTTTATATATTTTCTGTATACGATGATGATATTTCTCTCTTCGTAAATTTAATGGTTAGCGGTTTAAGATTGTTAAAGTCGTGTTTTCCATAGAGATCTTCAAGAGTTTAGATCTTGGATGCCAGGAGCTCATGACTAGAGTAGTCATGGGCTCGTGTGGACAGAGAAAGAATGTTTGTTTTCGTCTTATGTGGTAACACGTGTCAAAACACGTCAGTCGAGGTTGTACTGTAGAGTCGACCCGGGTGACACATGCTGTAATTAAAGTCATTTTAGGGCATATTCGGAAATGTCCCATTTGGCAAAAAGTACAAATGCTTAAAATTCATCCCAAATGAAAATTTATTATTGGTCTGCTGCAGGTACGTTGAAAAAGTACGAACTGGCGCACAGTCGACTCTCTCTTAACGGACACCTCTATAAGACGGACACCTCTGTAAAACGGACACCTGGAGATGGTCCCTGTCTTTGCTTATTCCCTTTATTTGACTCTTTATAAGACGGACATCTCTCTAAGACGGACTCTTAGTGCCGGTCCCAAAGGTGTCCGTCTTGGAGAGAGTTGATTGTAATTATTTCAGTACAGTAACTCTCTCCAAGACGAAAACCTTTGGGACCGGCACTAAGTGTCCGTCTTAGAGAGATGTCCGTCTTATAAGGAGTCAAACAAAGGGAATAAGCAAAGGCAAGGACCATCGCCAGGTGTCCGTTTTACAGTGGTGTCCGTCTTATAGAAGTGTCCGTTAAGAGAGAAGCGACTGTAGAATGTTCGAGTAATCTTGCTATAATACCTTAGAAAACTCAGACGGGAAGAACGAATGTAATGCCTAGGAGTTTGATTTCATTGTCGGGTAGCTCAGCTAGGATGGGTTCAGTCCATGCTGAGCAACAGGAGCCTATCTTTCTGATGGGCTTCTGTGGTAGCATCGCTCTACTGTGAGATGAAGAAGGTGATGCATATTTTGCTTACGGGGTGTCGGTCTGCAAGTTGAACCTGGGGCGCCGCGTAGTACGTAGGATTCAAATTTGAATTCTCATTTGTTGCCCCTATTCACTTCCTACGGAAGTAGTGGGGAGAAGTTGATAAATATCAAGCAAATTCATCTTGTGTGATTATGTACGTAATTGTCATGACCACTCTGTTTTACAAAGCATTGATATTACGGGAAAAATTTGATACTGATCACTAATAGGGCTTAAAGGGTTAATGCCGGGACGATATCACTGCGATGGTAAAGTCAGCGAGCTTCTTTTTCATAGCGCAGGGCCCAAAAGGAGTGACCCAAATAAGTAGCTATAGTGTAAAATGTTAAGGCTTGTTAACTATGATCACTGTTAGATTGTTTATTTCGGAGAGAGGTAATGAGCCACAGGTCTAAAAATTATCAACGTAGTTCTAAAGGGGATAGGTGCGATATAACATAGCACCATAGTGTGTCGCAGACCGTCGCCAAATTTAAGAAATAGCGTCCGTGAACTCCGGAGACCAAGCATCCTCGGAGACCCAGGGGCGGATAAAGGGGACGAGGGAAAGTCTAAACGGGCGGAAAAATATAAATGAAACGAAGAAAAGTAAAGAACGGCGAGAAGAGCCCCTGGGGACAATGTCTTACCAGACCAGTTCCAAACGGTCGCCGCCGTTCTGGCCTCTGATTGGTGCCAGAAAACTTTTGTTTTTCTGGCACCAATCAGAAGCCAGAACGGCGGCGACGGTTTGGAACTGGTTTGGTAAGACATTGACCCCAGGGGCTCTTCTCGCCGTTCTTTACTTTTCTTCGCGCCACATTTTTCCGTCCGTTTAGACTTTCCCTCGTCCCCACTATCTGCCCCTGGGTCTCCGAGGATGGAGACCAAGCGGAAGAAACATGTTGAAGAAATAGCCAGTACGTGGAGAATCGAACCCTAACCGTCAGATATGACTAGGAGGGAAAGGGAACCAAAATGCTCCCAGTCGCCGGTTTCTATAAGGATATATTGGAAGGTGTCTCATTGAAAGGTCGAGTTTGTTCATATTTACATATTTTCTCTAAACTGGTTATGATGCTTCTTAAGGTAGCAGAGACAAGTAGTGTTAGAGGCATGGCAAAAACCTTCATGACTTATTAGTCTTTATCCACCTACACAATTGTTATTCATTGCAGCAACCTGGAGTCACTGGGATAAACATGTACTTGGATGGTGGAAACACAAAGACGATGCTAACGTTTTGTTCCTTAAATATGAAGACTTGAAAAAGGTTTGTTATCATTGTCGGAGAATTACCGGTAAAGTCATTTTCAGTTTTTTGAAATTAATTCTGTCACATTAATTTGCTTTGCGTTGATTAATGCTTAGTGGTGGGTAGAAAACCGAATTGAATTAAGCAATTACTGAGTGAGGCTGGGTATCATCTGAAGAATTATGGAGATTGAGGAGGGTGCGGATAGCAACCTCCTGGTTTAAAAACAAGTTAAAACAGGCTTACCTCCATCGATGTTAAGTTCATCTTCGATAGTGCATGTTTATCGGCAAGTTTAGGAGATAAAGGGTTGTTCAGTTTTGCAAATATTTTCCAAATAGCAGATCCTGAGATGTCGTCCGTCGAGTTGTCTTCTTGCTGTTCTTGCCACGTTTTTAGCTAATAGTTTGCCTTTTTTCTTCCTCGTGAAACGAGTGAAATGTTCATACATTTTGTATTCACTACCGAAACAGCTCATCCTCGTCCCCAGGTCTTCTCGGGTAACCGTTCAATAACCTGGCAATTTTGCTGCACGATTGACATCATCAGTTCACATTTCGTAAAACTCTTCCCAATTTGGTCGACAGTAGCTGGATGTGATGAACTATGCGTGGGATTTTAGCCAACCAGAAACAGAGAAATATTTTGAATGAATAATAATATGCTTTATACAGAGGAGAAGTGCGACGTCACATTACCATGGAAAAACATGCGCTATCCAGTTTTGCCCCCGAGTGCAATCATGCCTATGAAAGTCATTCAAATTATTCAAATCAATTGCGATATTTGTAACAACACGGTTTATAGAGATCGAGAAGTTTTGCTACCATAGCAACGTGACGTAACGACTTCTCTTGTGATCCTGTCCATCACATGTCGTTTTTAGCATAACCATGCTTGAAACAAACCTCTGATATTTAATTTTATATTGTAAAGTAGCTCTGCCTTTCAGTTAGTGATTGGTTAAATTATTATTTGAGGAAGCCGTTTCCTTTAAGTCCTGTGATTTCCTTGAGCGTCCTCGCCATTTGGTCATCGTTTGTTATGTACTAGGATGTATATAGAAAAAAATAAACTTGGCACTTGAAACTTATTTTGTTTTATTAGTTTCACATCCGAACTAAACATGGGAAGAGGATTGACAAGTAGCCTCAAACTCAGACGTTCTTTTGGCTAGTCACGCAATCCTACCTTGGTATTCTGCGCTGAGCGTCAATGGAATAGCCTTCCACGCCGACGTTCTTTGTGTGGGGAAGTAACACGTGACAAAGCGCGAAGAACGTCTGCGTGGGAGGCCAGCATTGGCCGGGACAACGCACCAAAATTCTAAAGATTCAGAGTCTGAATTCCCCATCTTCTCTACCAGTTTTCAAGCCCCTTTACCCCTTTGTTTCTTCTCCTTAGGATCTTCTAAGCCATGTTCGTATGATCTCCCAGTTCCTGAACAAGCCCTTGTCAGATGAACTCCTAAGTCGCATCACAGAGCAGTGTACATTCAATGGAATGATGAAAAACCTGAAAAGTTACCTTCTGTGTGGAACAGAGGCTGGAGCAAAATTTCTCCGAAAGGGCGTGGTGGGGGACTGGAAGAATTACTTTACTCCAGAGCAAAGTGAGAGATTTGACAAGGAATTGTTAGCAAAATTAGACGGGACTGGATTAGTGTTTGAAATGTAGCAAACTTGTTTTCATTAAATATAGTCGAAATTACAGAAGAGGCCTCTTAACACTTTGGGGAGACTGCGAAAGGATTCCTTCGCTGCAGAGCCAGGAATAAGAGATTTGATAAGGACGGCTGTACTTGAATTTGAGAACTGAAGCTGATATAATTTTTGTCAGATTGTATCGAACTTTGAAAAGAATCTGTCAACCACTTTAATGAAATAAAGAAGGGTGTATCGTTTGCTGGTCGTGATAAAGCTGGTGTCAATTTACTGAGCGGAACACCGGTTGGTTTAGTCATGTGCTGAAGGTTCGGATTTTTTTAGATCTTTGACTGCAAGACCTTTATGCAAGACCTTCGTGTTTTAGCATTTCCACTTTGCGTCCTAGTTCTTTATGAAGAATTGGTACCATCTTTCCTTTATCTAAAAAAGCTTTTCTTAGTTTTCGGTTTGAGCGCCGATTGTCGTAAGTCGAGGTTAATCTTTGACAATTTGGGGCTAAACAAGGTGAAATCTAGCCGATCTCCCCTTTGAATGTTACTTCACTGAAGTGACCCCCCCTAATAACATTTGATGACTTTCATGATCCCCCCCACCATGTCTTCATTTTCCAAGCAAATTTGAGTGGTCCCCACCTCTGAATCTTTCCAATGTTTTCAGTGATCCCCCTTTTTGTTCTCTAAAAATCAAGTGACCCCCCTCCCCGCCAGGCGATAAATAATGACCGGTCGACTGACCGGTCCCTTAGGATGGATTTGCGTTGGCCGCGCTCGCCCCAGGAATATTAAATGAAATGCCAGGATAGCCTGTTCCAGGCGTTCAGATTGTAGAGGGCGGGAAAAAAATTCAAGAAGAAGAAAAAAAAAAACGCGGGGAGACTAGAGGGGGAAATGGGGAGGGAACAACAATTTGTTAACAATGTTTACAGGCATTCCCTCGCTCTCGCCTCCCCCCTCGTTCCCCCCCCCCCCCCCCATTCTCCCGGTGTACAATTTGACTCGCTCCCCACTGACCGCCGCGCTCTACTATCTGAACGCCTGGAACAGGTTAATGCCAGGAGGAATGAACGTGTGTTTGAAGGGATTCAATGAATATCTCCATGAGTGGATCGGGGGGTAATCCCTTATATAAGTTATATAGGTATGTGCCTCCCCATCGGATAGGGTTTTTGCGCTGTTTTGGTCTGAAAACGGGGATACACTTTGCTCATTTTGGTCTGGAATCGGGTATGGGTGTCAAGGGAAGTACGGGAGTGTATGGACGTAATTAATGCTTCAATTCCAAATGAGTAAGAAAGAAAGAGAAATATGCGAATTCGAACTGGATTTGAAGAATTGTTTTGTTTGCGCTCTAAGCTAAGTAATGATAACATAATTTCTGCCCAAAGGCCAGATCTGAAAACGGGTATGGATTTTAGAGGTCTGGTCTGAAAACTGGGGTGGAAAATGACATTTTTTGGTCTGCAATAGGGTCAGGATTTGGAGAACCAGGCGGCACACCCCCACCAGGAATTCCCAGGAGTACCCCCCCGGGGAATGGATTGAACATTTTTTTCCGTTTTTGCATTGAATCAGGGGGGGGGGGGGTAACTCTATTGTTTTCCACCTAAATTTCTTGACCCACTCCGCCTGCCAGTATGACGTCAATAGCAACGGGCAAGAGCCTCCGGTCGCTAGTGCAAATTAGCAAGGGATACGACAGTTATGTGGACGAGGGAGGTCGAGGAAAAGCTAAGAAGCTAGCAAATATCGCTATATATCGCTTATTTGATCGAATGTGTGTGAGCTTTGGTGTTGCTATGATCTGCTTGAGTAAACCGTTTTGATATTTTGTGTCCGTGATTGTATAATTTTGTTAATTTGTTTTGCGGGCCGTGTTGCGTGATCGCCATCTAATTCACGGGACCGGCAAGGTCATTAAAACTTAGATCTTTTTTTTCTCTAAAATAGGCAAGGTCTAGTCTCCAGAATAGGAGGTTCCATTCACAGATCACACATGTTTACATTTCATCTATTCTTTTGCTAATTAAACGGGCCTAACTTCATATCATTCCTTTCGAATGTGGGCCTCTGTTGATCTCCAAATTCTGCACCAAATTCAGTTAAGCTAGTTCGATCGATTATCTACATCGAGTCGGCGCGTTGAACCCGAAATAATGTGAAATAGCCTCAAATGTATATTTGAATTCATGATAAATATAGCTTCACCAGCTTCAAACAGCGTCTATGGCAGAGAAAAATTGTTTTGATGTGAAAAAATAAATTTTTCAAATCGTGTTTGTCACTGTGGTGCAGTGGTCAAGGAGTTGCTTGACCCTACAGATAAACCGGGTTCGACTACCGGCGACACTGTTTTCTGTTTCTTTGTACAGTTTTTTTTTCTGTTTGGTCTCTTTTGAACACTATTTTTCCTTTTCGCCTTTTTTTTTATTATTCTTACTGCTGACCCTGCTGGTGCATGTACTTGGATCAATATATATTTTAAGCGTAAATCCGGAGTTTATTTTGGAAAAAGGATTTCAAAAACTCTTGATCTGCATACTGGCCAACCGTTATGCACCTATCAATGTCATGCCGGCGGGGGGGGGGGGGGCATGGGGTGGGGATTTGATTGTCTTTGTTGGCCCTGGGGTAGGGCATTTGACTGTCCCAGGGGAGGGGATATTTGAATCTTTCTTTGCCCGACGTGGAGATACAGTGGAGCCCCGCTCTACGGACACCCGCTTCACACGGACAGTTTCGTTTGTCCCGACAAAAAGCTCATATATTTTCTCTAAATTTAACCCGCTTTATACGGACACTGGTTAAAACGGACAACGGACACTTTTCTGTGTCCCGAGTCACAAACACATATATTGTGAATCCCGCTTTACGGACACTGGTTATCTGCACACCGTCTATTTTCATTGTCACAATTATGTGATAAGTGCAGACATTGTACCCTGTTCAAATAATGACAGATTTTTACTGGTGAATAAAATTTTATTACAGTACTAAAAAAAACAGTAACAAAGTAGCGTGACATATTTGATTTTGAACAGTCTGTCTTTCTTGCGGTGTTTGACTCTTGTACTACGTATAGTCCTTTAATAAAGTTTTCTGCCTCCTGTTACACACGTTTCACTTCCTTGGCTTTTTGTTGCAGTCATTGCTCTTAAAGTAAAGTCACAGACTTTTTCAAATGAATCCACTGTCCTGCCTGTTTCAATAACAATACTACAATACCCATGCCCCTTGCTTTTCACTATCTACACGCGCAAACTGTTTCAGATCGTTGAACGCCACCTCCCACAAGTTCACTGCTATGCGGAAGATACACAGTTGTATGTATCATTCAGCCCCAATCGATCTGCGAATGCTGATTTTGCCATCAAGTCCATGACTGACTGTATCAGTGACATTAGGAGTTGGATGATTTCAGATAATCTTATGTTAAACGATGATAAAACAGAATTTTTAATTATAGGTACTAGGCAGCTGCTGGCCAAGGTTAACATCAATTGCATTAGGGTTGGGTCGACTGATGTTTGTCCTGTAACAGTAGCTAGAAACCTAGGCGCATGGTTCGATGAGCAGCTCACTCTGTCAACTCATATTAGCAAGTTATGTGGTGTTGCCTTTTACCATTTGCATAATGTCAAACGCATTTGCAAGTATTTGTCTCGAGAATCAACGGAAATGCTTGTCCATGCATTTATTACATCTCGTGTTGATTATTGTAAAAGTCTTTTGTATGGGCTGCCCAACTACCAGCTTAACAAATTGCAGAGAGTTTTGAATGCCTCAGCCAGGCCAGTTTGTAATGCCCCTAGGTTTTGCCACATCTCACCCCTTCTTCGTGGTCTGCATTAGCTTCCAGTTAAAGCCCGGATAGAATTTAAGATACTGCTTATTACGTTTAAAGCAATTCACGGCTTTGCTCCTAAATATCTATGCGATTTACTAACATTTAAATCGTCCTTATATAACCTTAGATCTTCAGATAGTATTTTACTTTCTATGTCAGCTGCTCGATCGAAGACGCCAAGGCTCTGGAACTCTCTTCCAAAAGAACTTCGTGCGATTACTAATGTGAACAGTTTAAAGGCGCATATTAAGGCTTATCTTTTTAAAACTTTATATTGGAGAACAATTTTATATTCAGTTCTTACTTGCATGCATATATATTCTGTTTATTATTTTTTTACAGTGTAATGCATTATCTTTTATCTGTTTCTTTTAAAGTAATGTAGTTGTAATGCGCAGCTGATCATTCTCATGTTAAGCTGCGAACAATAAGTTCATAAATTATTATTATTATTATTATTATTAATACTCAAAAGATTTTACTCTGAGACTATGATAAATGACCGTGAGGTTTCTTTAAGATGAACTTGCCACTGTTACAGTTAAGAAATTAAACAACGTTTTCTCGTAAAACTGTCTGCTTTGGTCTTTATATCGATAAAACATGCGTTCCTGCCATTTTCGCTGAGAGCCTGCTTAATACGGACACCCGGATAATACGGACACTATGGCATGTCCCCTTGGTGTCCGTATTAACCGGGTTCCACTGTATTTGAATGCCGACTCAGACGAAAAGACGGAGACCCAACATATGTTTCCCGCTTCCACGCTTCACGCATGCACCGTACGGTCTGGAAAGATCTGGAAATCATGGAGGCCAACGGGAACAAGCGAAAGCTGAGTGAATTTCACTGTTTTGTCTTCAAATTTGGTTGTTTTAGCGTGTTTTTGATCAATTGAACCTCTTAAGATGCTGTGGTATCAAAGTAAACGGAAATAAAGAGAAACCAAGTCGATTCTTGCAAGTACAATTGATGAGTGTATGGCTCATTCGCTACAATCACTTTATAAAGCTTGTAACACTGACTTTCTTTGTACCCTTTACTAAGAATGGTCTATTTAAACTCACAAAATGTGGACTTTCTCCTGAAAGGTTTCTGTATTCTACGCAGTGTAACACGGATTATGGTTAAAACGTATAATTGCAGCTGTAACAGGAACATGTATCAGCAACGTTTATAAATAAAGATTGCAGAGTTTTATTTGGAGATATTTTCATTGTGCCTTTCTTGGGTTCTGCCTTGGGATATTTGATAGCAATGTGGAGCCCGGGGTGGGAAAATTTGGTTGCATTTGACTGGAATGATGTGCCCGTGGGCAGGGAATTTGACGGCAAATTTTTGAAAAATGTCAAATCCCCACCCCATGCCCTGCCCTCCCCCCCGGCTTTACATTGATGGGTGCATTATCACTGGATTGGACTGTGACAGTAAGAATATTGTCCTCACTAGAGTTCTTTTACTGGAGAAAATCTAGCCAAAGCTTGTTGAGAATGGTAGAACTAGTTAATTTTCACAGAAACTCACAATACCACGACGGAAATGAGAGGATGAAAAAGGGGCGTATACAGAACATGGACCCCTGGTCCATGGACGGACCGCTTCTGTGAACCTAGCCCATGGACCTTGTAAATACCTTGTAAATATCTCATTATCCCCTCCCCTCAGGGCTTTTCAGGGATAATTTACAACACTGGTTGGGGGACTTTGCCAGACTGCTTAAGGTGCAGTTTACAAGTAATGAAGGAATGAGTAATGATGCCCCCATACATGAGTGTAAAAGTGAGATAGACCACTACACCGGGCACTACGTGCCCTACTCTTTACGAAGAGTGTGTGGGTTCTTTAACGTCCCACAGATTTAATACATGTGCAAGGGCTTGTGAGACGGGGCCTACGGTTTATCGTCCTTATCCGAGAAGACTAGAAAGTCTAGCCGTTTGCAGATATTATTACAAAGGCAGCACTTTCTCCTCAGTTATTTAAAGACCCTGAGTGTTGGTCCGGCCGGGGTTTGAACCCGCGACCTCCCGCTCAGCAGACCGGCGCTCTCCCAACTGAGCTAACCAGGCGGACCCCTTCGTGGACCCGTTCCATGAACTACCCCTGTGGACCACCTCTAATTTTCGAAGATGGATTTTTACCAGAGGTCTAAACAAAATTTTAGGAACCTTAAATGCACGAACCTGTGGCCAATTTTTTTTTATGACGCTTATGGGCTCCTCATATTTTCCACCTGTTCAAATTCTGTCTGCAATTCCATACCAATGTAATGGGTTCGTTTTAGTCTCATGAAGAAGTAACCATATTTGAAGGGAACAGGAGGAGTGGTAGGAAGTATTCTCCCGCACAGCTCTTTTTTTTGTCTTCGTATTGCGTGAAAATTGAAACCAAAACGGCTACGTATAAGACTACGGAGAAAGCTTAATGTCAATGTGTTTGTACGACAACAATCTCAACTTGAATAAATGGCAATTTACATGGACCAACCTGTAAGTGTCCGCAACCTTGTAAGACGTCTGACCAACCACATTGTTTGGCAATATACAGATCCTGATTTTGTGCTTGATTCGTGAGCAGGATTCAGTAAGTTTGCCAACCAGTAAACATTTCCAAGGGCTTTGAGGGAAGGGAAGTCTGGAGTGGGTACTCAATCATCATGCAGTACCTCTTCCTCACTACATGTAGTCTCCTACGCAGCCATTGTGTTCTGTCTATCATCACGCAACGAAACGGCACACACAAAAAAGCTGCGTCAGTGAATACTTCCTCCCTACCTCTCCTCATGTCCCCTCCAAATATTGTTTCTCGTTTCTGACTAAACTGAACCCATGTATGGAATGTATGAAAAAATTGAGCTAGAGTATAACGACTTTTTATTTAAAGAAACTCATTGTTAATGTAAGGCTGAATTACAAAGGTAATTAAAATCGTAAAATAATATAGCTACTTACAATTGCAAAATAATATTACAAAAATAGATAATAAATCCTTTAATTGTGATAATACAAATTGACACATTTTCTACAAATTAAGGTTCCTAAAATTCGTTTAGACCTCTGGAAAAGCTCATCTTCAAAAATTAGGGGTGGTCCACGGGGGTAGTCCATGGACCGGATCCACGAAGAGGTCCTTGGACTAAGTCCACAGAGGTGGTCCATATTTTGTAAACGTCCATGAAAAAGTGGCTTTTAATGGATTCAAGCTCCAGACAGTTATGACAAACCACCCACATTACTGATAATGGCTGTAATCTTAAGGCAATTGCGGTCTGAAATTTCACATTGAACTGCCATACTACGTGTGATCTTAACTCAAACATGGTTCAATCTAAGTAGCAATTTTCTGGGCGCTAATGGACAAGCCACTGATAAAACTGCAGGAGAAGTAACTCACCGTTACAAAGTGAGATACAAAAATAGAAAAAATTTAATGCACCGGTGTCGTTTAGTACGCGGGTTATAAATGCTAGAGTCAAGAAAATGCGGTATACTTTTAGATTAGAAAACAAACAAACTAAAACAAAACCGAAAAACCATTGACAGTAAAGACATAACAACAACAAGAAACCTTAACTTTTATGTTATTCGTAGATAACTGGCAAGCCAGACGTTCTTACAAACGAACACTATGTATCTGAATTAAAAAAAATATAGTTTACACAACAGTCACTTTGAGCCTATTTTTTCCTATTTAACAAAATAATGCACCTTAAGAGAGGAAGGAAAACGGAATTTGAGGTTTTAACATTATATTCTGTTAAAGGGAACCTCGACTGTGGTAAAAATTTGACTTTAACTTACAACTGTATAAATGGATACTTAATTTCAACTCTTTTTTTTTTTTTTTCGATAAAGGGAATGGAGAATTTTAAAATTGGATTTTGGTATGCAACAGCGGCCGGAACCAAAAATGCAACGACGGGCAAAGAAATGCACGTGCAACATTATTGATTTGCTTGTTTAACTTATTATGTTTTTTTGCCGTTCTCGTTGCCGTCGCCGTTGTCGTTACTTAAGCTCTCCAATGGCCAGAGCAAACTGTGTTAAAAAATTACAAAATCATGTGTCGCGCGGGAAATTTTATAGCAAAAACAGGCGATTTTTTCCTTATGGTATTTACTTTAACTACTGGAAGTTCCATCTTCTTTAGAACAGAGTTCCGGTCACATTGATATAACAGTGGAGGTCCCCTTTTAACCCTCTCATTCACAAATGTGGCAAAAGTAAATATTCCACAAAATTTCTTTTTGGAAAAGATGAAGAGCAAAAGGTTTCATATGAAAGTACTCAGTCAAAGAGTTTTCATTTCAATTATTTGAATGGTCACACCGCTGAATTTGGTCGATATATTCAAAAGTTAGAATGACCTTTAATACTGTACAAGACTTCATCATTCACTCAGGGAGACAGAGGGTAAAGACGAGTAGCAATCATTCTACGGCGCCAACGTTCTAGGTCGTTTCGCAAACGCTTTATCGAATGGTGTCTTTTTCAAATCGGATATAGAACGTTAGAGAAATGACCCAAGACGTTAACGAAACGCTCGGGCTCACGCAGTCCTTTGAGGAGCACGTAACCACCCTGTACGAAAATGTCAAAGAATAAACTGTCAAATTGATTGCACGTCGTAAAATCAAAGTAAATAAAGTAAGGTTAAAACGCTCTACAAAATCTCAAAACTACTTTAATTTTAGACTAGCGGATTGTTGCTTTACGATTTTTACCTTTCTGGCAAGGCCATAATCAAACTCAGACTATTATTCAGAAATGCAACTCAATTTTGAGCTAACAAACTATGAACTCGTTCTCTAATTTCATGAGTCATCTTTCTCAGTTGCAATTCTAACGCACACTGTCACAGATAGGCAAATAAAGTCAGCTATGGGCTATCACATTTTACGTTCACTTACGATTTATTTATTTATTTTAATATTTTTTAAGAAATAAAATTATCATTACGAGACAGTTTAAGTCAAAGGGCAACGGATCTGGAAATGCAAGTCGTTATGCAGAGATTCATTTTAATGGCGAAGCCTCCATTGCTATAGAAATTGGAAATCTATTGATGCGAGAAAATTTGGATAAGACGTCACCGCACGCCCTTCCGCCCGTACAGACTGTCAGGAAGGGACAGAGTAGATCGCGGGAAAGGGATGATGGAAACCAAGACAACAGCTTGCGTTTGTCTTGGCAAAAAGTTAACCTGTTCACCTAAGGGGAGCCACTGGAGTATGTTCCAGTCAAAATCTTGAAGCTTTTTTTCTTAATTTGAAGTTCTATTTTTAAGGCTTTGCTTTTAGCTTGGTCACGCTCCAAGATCAATCTAGTCTCAGACTGGCCAAAGTTTTGACACACGGAAACACTTATGCAGCACCTTGAAGTTTCATCACCGACAACTGAAACTTTGTGTGATTTTCAGTTTTAAACTGAATATTTTTGTCTTTGAATGCCGTCACACCATGAAACACAGCTGCTATCAAGACTCTTTTGTTGTTCAAAAGCTAGTTTGATGCCTTTGTTTATTTATTTATTTATTTGTTTTTGAGGAAAGCGTCACATAAACAGAATTCACAGATGGCGGTGTTTTTGAACGTTCATACAGGCATTTAAAGCAAAGGGCGTTTCTGACCTCATTTGCTGCCTTTCAGGAGCTGCTCATCAGGTGAGGTTGATCACTATTAAAATGTTTTTCTGTCTGGTTTGAGTTGTGTATGATGTGGGGTGTAATTAAGTATATCAGTTTACACTTAACATTATAGTTGCCTGGTTTTCACTTTGTAACCATTTACTAAACTAATTCTAGTAATAGCATCTGAAATATCCCTATGCAGTAATCGATTCGCAGCATTTGTGACCTGTATTTGCCGTTTACCTAGTGTTCTTTACGAACGATTTATGATTTCATTTCTTGTGGTAGTAGAGCTCTTAAGTCTCATTTGCTTTCATCATCAACTTCTTTCCTTACAATATGTATGATTTGCCCAAAAAGCCTATGTACTCTACCGATTGACTTTGATCATTGTTTTCTATCCTGCGATATGAACTACTTCAATTATAAAACTAACTGGTTAGCCTGTGTATTTCAAAGCTCACAGGTGACGTTATGGTTCTCTCACGACTTCATGTTGGGATACGCGATGTTTAACCTTATTGATCAGCCCCTGAATTTTCTGATTCATCTCCATCGCTGTCTTCGCTGATGTCAGAAGGACACATAAAATCCATCTCTTCCACTACTTTTGAAGTGTCCGTGTTCTCACCAATCTGTTCAACAATGGGGCAAACTGCTCCAGTGAGGGTTAACACATTGTGCTCTTTCCTCATTCGTTCCAGTTGAAACCGCTCTAATGACAACATCTCAGATTTTAATCCTTCAGATTAATTTGAAAGAATCCCCAAATGAAGTACAACCAACTACTTTGTTCTCTTTTGGGGACACAGTCATGAAAGAAATGTTGTCACCCTCCAGTGGAATTTTAATAAACGAAATGGCTCTCCGCTCAAGTAAGTCCCACAAGAACACAGCACCATCAATACCATATGATATGATGTAGCGATTCCCATTCAAAAACCGACAAAACTCGATTTTGCCTAAATGGGCACGAGGTAGCTCGTTCAAATAGGGCTGATTGGTAGGATTGTTAAGCGAGTAGAGTAGGATTCGATCCACAACGCAACAAGCCAGTAGATCATTGTTCGGTGAAACGGTACAAAAGGTAATCTTGTCATTCTCGTTGTAAAGCACATCGAGAGCTAGTCTTTTTAATAAATGACATGGACTTGCTGCCTGATCCCATATCTCAATATAGAGCTCAGTGCACAACACTATTTTGTTATCAACTGTAAAACAGCAGCAGAAATTCTCAGAAAGAAGCCCTGGTGGGTCAAATGACTGTGGTTCTACTTTCTTCCTTACGTCCCAAACAAACGCGAAGGGCCAATTCCTGTCCCGTAGGATGCAAAAAAGAAGTAAGGCATTGTCAGCTGAGAATATAAGCTCAACGACTTTAAATTCGTAGTCAGCTTCAAAAACGGAACATACAAACTGACAACCGTCTTGTCCGATTGTATCGTGCAACGTTATCATGCTGCCATGGTGAGCGGCAATTAGCTTTCCGTCCGAAGAAAATGCGCATTTCTCCACTTGCCAAGTGCCAAGAGAACCTGAGAAACCTTGAAAAAATAAAGTGTCAGTACATCGATCACCAGCTCCTTGAAACAACGCAACTGATGAGTCCACATAAAGAACCAGGAAAGTGTCATCTGAAACAAAGTTTGCTTGCATTGGTTTTCTCGATGATGGAATAAGAAAATGTTTCAAAAAATCACAAGGGAAGTTTCGCAAAAGCAAAGTTTTACCCTCGTCATCGGCCTGAAAATGATAGCCAGCTTGCCCTTCAGAACTGAAGAATAACGGGCTAACTCCTGAGACGCTTTGCAGAATGGTTCCCGATTGGAGGGAGAAAGCGTGAAGTGTGTTGTGAACACTTAAGTACAAGAAAAATGAGTGGTCATTTGTGAAACCGAATTGGGCGACCTCCTTGATGACGTATTCTGGGTTGTTGGAATGTTGCTGCTGATATGGATGTAGTACACGAAACAAGTAGACCACATCTTTAACAAACGGTTTGGCCACCCATATCACTCCTGGTGGTGATAAGCAAGGTATACTGTCAGAGAAAAACACTTTTCTGCCTTCATCAGGGAGATTTTCCAGTTCGGACGCTGTTATAGGTGAAACTGTCGACAAGAGTGAAGCCCTTTCTATTGCTTCGTAAGTGTCATCGTTGGATAAGTCGGTAAATGTATAAGTCGATGAGGCTAACTCTTTCTCTCTTACCTCTTCAAGAGTGTCATCGTCAGATAAGACGGGCGTGTCCAATAACCTTATGTGGTGGTGGAAGCTGTCTAGAACAGCAGTGGTGGTGCCTGTCTGGAGACAGAGGGCACATAGACGGAACTCATGAGGAGTCACATAAAGAACTACATCCTCCTCCACGGGAGCATAACTTTTGATGTCTTTAATGACAAGTTTCACCTTCTGGTTAACGACGCTACCTTTATCCACCACAAAGCTAACTCTTCCATCAGGACCAGGCGGATACCATTTCAATGACTTAAGTGGAGACCTGGACAGAAAAAAATTGAGTTCTAGTTCTTGCAATATACTTGAACGGAAAAGAAGGTGATGACAAATAGTGCTTAGTAAAGCAATATTGGAGAGTGACAAAGCTTTACCCGTGCTGGTAAAAATTGTGCCACATATCTCAAATGCTGTGCCTAGGTGACAAAAATGAATAAAGGGGCCCACCTCAACACCGGAAGATGAGGATAGATTAAGCACAGGTTTACCCGTTTGCATATCCAAAACTTGATATTTAAATATCTCAGAGTAGTGGTCAATAACAAACTGACGAACTTCTTCCAGGGTTAATGCTTCATACCCTTCTGCTGTTTTACAGCTCTCACAATTTGGAACCAGAAAAGTTCCATCTCCTCTATTGAGTTGTACCTTTTCTAAAAGTGAACACCATTCTTCGCGTTTCATTTGGCTGAGAAGATTTGACAACGGCCTCATTGCTGTAATGCGCGAACCTTGATAGGCTGCTAATTGGGGATGTTTTCTTGTCACTTCCAGCTTGTGAGGAAAACATCGACATAAGGGATCTCTTTCTCGGCTCCGTGCAATTTCCAATTTGGCCCACAAACATAGGTGATTTAAAAGGCACAACCAGCACTTGGGAGTAAGTGACCTGTTACACTTCACCACGATGTGTTGTCGATCAAGGGTAAACGAACACCACCCAAATGAAAGATGAACTGTCTGTAAAGGGAAATATGTTTCAATAATTCCTCGCTTTACTGAGAACGCTCTATCAAATTTTCCAAAGAAGACAAAATTACCACAGCAAGAGAATGCCAGACGTTGTACGTATGCCAATTCCTTTACTTTGACTGGGCCGAACAACCTTTCAAAGGAGCATGAATTGTACAACGAGATACACCCGTATCTGACTTCGGCTAGTAACTTCTTATCAGGAGAAAAAGCAAAGAAACTCCTGACCAACTCTTGAGTGGCTTTAGGAGCAGGGAAAGGAAGCCAGCTCCACTCCATCCAGGTGGTGGATACTCCATCGGGAATTGTCATGTTTAATTTGACAGCTTTGGACGCCATTCGCAGGTAGGAAGGAAGAAGATGTGGACATTCCAGAAGAGTATGGATATTTCTTTCCAGCGCTCTGCAAACTCCTTGCAGAATTTCCTTTTCAGTATCATCAAGAGTCTGTGAGCGAGCAGAAAGCTTGAGATCACCAATCACAGAATAAACGCCAATCCGGCTGTTCTGCATTCTCTGCTGGATAAAATGGTAGCTGGACATGCAGTTGTAAACGATCTTCATCGAACATGCGTCATCGTAACCACACAAAAACACGAACGCCAACATGCAAGACATAGTCCAGAAAATCTTTTTCGACAGACGGATGTTTCTTCGCGGATGAGAAGTCCATTACAGAGGGAAGAAATTCCAGAACAATATTTTTTAAGCACTCCCCTGCTTTGGTGGTGTCGACAAAAAATCGTCGAGCTTTGTTCCTGTCGGTCAGCCAGGATGGGATTAAGTTGTGAAGAAAGGCAAAGGTCAGATCAGAAGCTCGGAGTACCAAAAATATTGAAACGGTGTCAATAACTTCTTGTTCGTCCAGGTTTGATTTTTCCTCTTTACAAGGAATGAAATAAATGACCGCGGAAGAGGAGAAGGAGAAGCTGCAACACAACCGAACAAAGTTCTGAAGAGATCTGCTCCCACTTTATCAAAAATCCGCTTGAAATTGACATAAAAAAATCATCAATATCCCTGGAAAAGTTCAGTCAGTTCACCAATGTTACCTGAACATGCTAAATTATTTAACACTTCTACCATGTAGAACGCGTACAAGAACAACCCATTGCACTTCTCTGTTACTATTTCAACTGTGCATGGGAGACAGGAAAAATCGACTCTTTTCTCCAAAATTGCTTTATGTCCTGCTCGTGCTGCTGATAAACATTAAGATGTTTGCCGTACCCAGCGCATATTTTAACGCAAGGGTTATAATTTTCAGAGTGAACTGCACGGTATC
Organism: Porites lobata; assembly: GCA_942486035.1. NCBI lineage: Eukaryota > Metazoa > Cnidaria > Anthozoa > Scleractinia > Poritidae > Porites > Porites lobata. The sequence goes on along the minus strand of CALNXK010000756.1, from coordinate 826 downwards.
CTCAGGGCGGCTGGTAATAAAAACAAAAAGCCACTTTGGAAGCCGGGAAAAACGGTGCATAACCAGATCAAGAAAATCGTCCCTGGACTTGTACTCTGTCTCATCTAGAGCGTCAATAATGACTAATTTTCTTTGTTCACAAGGCGCACTTACCTAAAGGTTCTTGTAACAGTTTCGTAAACAACCCACCAATACTTAACTTACTATTGGCTAATGTCATTCTTACACCACCCTCCTCCCACTATATTACTGTATTGAACACTACATTTACAAAGTTGGCAAGCTATAGTACCTAAAAGACATCTGGGATCATTTCTTGTCTCGTCATTGTGACGACAAAAGAAAGCAGCGCCTAAGTACCCAGCATCCAGTGCCCGCTTTGCCAGGGCTCCTGCTATTACACTTTTGCCAACTCCCGCATCACCCAGGAGAACATAAGCTCTGGGTCACCAGGAGCATGGAACCACTTGTTAATATCTCCAAAGAGCCACTCTCTCGTTTCTGGATCGTGTCGCTCGCTGAAAAAAGGCGATATCGGCTTCAAAATTGGAAATTTCTAAAGGGGGAAATAGGAAGAAAAACAAAGTGCTTAGACGAAGAAAGCTAAATTACATTTCAGTGATCCACATTTCCTTACTTGAGTAAAACCTTTTCTATTAGACTTCCAATTTTTCTTAGGAACAAGAAAAAGAACAGCGTTTACGTTAACAGCTTGGTCTTTACTGTAAATCCATTATAACACATGAATTACACAGAGACTGAACTTTACTATGTTGTCTTTTTTTTTCGCGATCCGAATGAATATAACGTGACAATGACGTCACAA
>CALNXK010000755.1:0-60973 GCA_942486035.1 Porites lobata | reverse complement strand
TGAATTACAAGACTCCCAATTATCCTATTTGGGTGATATGCAGCGAGAGTCACTTCAGTGTCTTGTTCTCTATCGACAGAAACCTCTTGGACGACTGGTAAGCTTATAATGACTAGTAAATGGCCGTATTTACACTAGAGACGGATTATCCATTGGATAATTCGCGTCAGACAGATAATACGTCTTAGTTTTGGATGGACAATCCACCTGACTTCATCCATCTGTATTTCCTTCAATTTTGACGGATTTTTCAAGATGGATTATCCGTCTCAAACGGATAATCCGTCTCCAGTGAAAACAGCCATTGATACTAGCCAATTTACGGCATTTGAACTTATCAGCCTGTTTTATTCTTCCTAAAGACTTCTATTCTTTGATGTTGTCACTGAAAGCCATTTATGTAGTAATGAGGAGTTTTATTCCTTCCGTTTTGTTAAAAACACTGATGGTGTAAAGGGATGCTACGTCCTGGTCACTTATAGTGCTTTACCGAAGCGTTAAAAATTACGTCTATCAGCGACCAGTTTACAGGCAAATGATGATGGTCGGACACCAACTGTATGAAGGAGTGGGAAATCTGTCCACTTACCCTCCCCTGGCCAACATTAACACTTTACTTCTCACTTAGGGCAAAAAATGTTGGCTTAGGGAGGGGTAGGTGGGCAGTCTCCCAGAAAACGTATAATGATCAGATCAAAGCGTGCAAACTCAGAGGCAACGTTTTGGTATCGAGGTTTTCTCGAGTTGACCACCTACCCCCTCCCTAAGTCGACGTTAACTTTTATTTCTCACTAAGGGTAAAATTGTTACATAGGGGAGGGGTAGGTGGTCCAAGCTTTGGGCACCTCATGGAAATTGGACCCAGAGCCTCTTGTTAGACGCTTATACTAAGCTTAGCAAGCCATGGTGCCCACACGACCGAGGCTTCTCCCAGTCTCTTTAGTATGAGAAACCTGGGTGTAATGCTTTCCTCCCCGCCATCTCCCGCTAGGAAAGGAAACTTCTGCATGTGGGCTATCGCGGTTACCGCTAGCAGTATGTCGCCGGGTTCCGTTAATACACATGAGTGAGGGGAGAGACAACGTTAAGGAATGAACGCGATGGCAGGGCTTGAAACCTGAACTACGGATCCTAAGCCAGAGGTCCTTGCTGGCCGGAAGTCCTAGTCATAATTGTTGAAGCACTCATGGTTTCTTCGCCCCTTCCGCTTCAATGTTTATACAAAAAAAAGTCCAAGCAATCTCTTAAAACCAACACTGGGAGAAGGAGACCTTAAAGGAATCGGAGCATGTATTCGTGGAATGACTTGGTTTATCTTGTTTTTCAAGATTATGATAGTGATTGCAGGATTGGATGTGTGGATAATGTGCTATCTAACTGCAATATAGGAGTCGATGTAGGCTCTAACGATTGATTGTTTGTTTGATTGATTGATTGATTGATCGATCGATTAATTGATTGACATACACAGAGGTTAGAGAAGAAGTTTGATCTTTATTACTATGATGGTCTGGCACGGCAGGATGAGGTTAAGATTGACAGTTGGTGAGTAAGCATTACTTCCTGTAAACTGCCATAGTGTGTAAGCTATATGGTCTTGCTTGGGTACATAGCTGTTACAGGCCTAGCTAATGGCCTGAAAAAGATACTTCAAGGTCATGAAAAAGTCAGGGAAGTTATTTTTGAGTCAGGAAAAATTGAAATACTTAACAAAAACTAAAGGAAATTGAAATTTTAATTCCACGGTTTAAATACCATTAATATGGAAAAACGCATTTCAGGTTAATATAATCTCAGAGATGTCTTTTGTTGATGAAATTACGATAGCGTCCCTGTAATATGTATGACATCATCTCATTTCAACTGAAGCCTCCTTTTTCATGAAAGAAAGATAAAAAGGTGTTTGGCAAATAAAAACAAGAAGAAAAAAAAGAAAAGAAAAAAAAAATCAACACTATGAAAGCGTATTACAAAACGTACATTTAGGTGCCTGAAAAAGCCGTTTAATTGTGGACGGCAGAAGACTTAAAACGGAGAAAAAAAATGGTTTCAAAAATATTCGGATACGTGTGGACGGAGCTTTAAGTAATTTCATCTTTCTCTTGATAAAGATACAACAAAAGAATGCCCAGAATACAAGGACACTGATCTTGTGCCTCCACTGGAACACTGCATACGAACAAGGTGAGACCACGACAGAGTTCATTGTCAGAAAAGTGGACCTTTCGATTCAGGGTTTTGAATTTGCCGCTTGGCACAAAAACGCCGTGCTTGGAGGCAAGAAACCTACTTGAACAAGAAGGAGAAAGTAAATTTCAAATAAAATAATATAAGGTCTGTTTTCTTGTCGTTCTGGTACGTTTCTTGCTCTCCATCAAATCGTTTTGTAGCCCGTCATTCATGAGTTTGAAAAAGGCCCATAATGGGATCATTCTTTAACACAGAGGTGTTTTTTCAGGCTCATTTTCAACCGTCAGGCAATGTCTGGTCATTCAAATTAAACCTCGTCAGCCCTACACTGTACTTTCACATGTTTCCATATCTTGAGTGTAGTTCTAACTTTTAAGTCTGTGGATGAAATCCTCGCTATGGTGTTACCATTCAAATGAAACCTCTTTAGCAATACTTTCAGATGTTTCTTTTAATTTTAGTATGCAGCTGTTACGTTTGAGTCTGTGGACGAAATACTACGACGTGATCATTCAAAAAGAAACCTTTTAAGCAGTACTTTCAAGTCGTGATGGTATTGTTTTTTTTTAGCGTGTGGTGCCTAGTTTGTCGGCAAATTTTTAAGGTGTTACTATCCAAAACCTATTGCTTGCTCGTTAAAGTGGTTTTTGGAATCTTTTGGTTATGAAAAGTTTAGTCGTTTTAGGATTTCTTCTACTGACGCAGAAACAGGCGTGTTTGATGTATTTGTTGATATGTCGGGCTGAATAAAAGCGAGAAATATTTTATGCGCCAAGTCAAAGATATTTTTAACTGAGCGGATTCTCGCGCAGATTGGTTGAGAGCTTTGTTCGAACAGAGTGCAGACCATGGAAATAACGTCATGATGGCGCAATTTGTTTCTCTTTCTCTCGCGCGCGATTTTCGAGAAACTTCAACGTGAATGGACGTCAAAAACTGGCAATATTATTGTAAGAAACAAATCGACAACAATTTTTCTATGGTCTGTACTCTTGTCTACAATATAAATGACGTCAAAATGTTCAAAACTTTGCAATGAAACCGCATTTCTGGTTCCACTTGAGTTTTGAACATTGTGACGTCATTTCTATGGTAGATAAGTTTACAGACCAAGGATTGTTAAAACCCTTGTAACATGACACAGAACGCAATAGTTGGTTTACGATAATTCAAAGTCCTTGTCCTAAGATAGTAGTAGACTATTAAACCCTTGTTATATTTTTTACTTATCGCACAGGTGGAAGAATGCTGTCATAGACTGGAATGGATCCGAACCTATCTTATGATGTTCGCCCTTTTTTGTAATCAGGTATCAAAGCCAGAGGACTAAAGAATCAAGACATAAAATCCTGTTGTTTACAAGAGGGAGAACTCTATTCATGGGATAAATCTGTTTCTTGTTGTTTAAATGATATCCTGGCTTTTCCTCGTAGTGGCAATCGAGACTTCAAGTGTTTAAGGGAAACTCTCCTCATAAATACACTTTTATAAAATGGACACCTCTATAATTATTACGGAAAAGCTTCATAGTGAATAGGAACCTAACGATCCGACAATGGCGACGTCCACGAAAAAAGTCGTTAAAAACAGACTTCGCATCCTTTCAAACTTTTTTTATGATTATCCCTAAGTTACTTAAACAAGAAAGCTTGATATAAGTTGGAGCTGAAGAGAAGAGACTCGCGCCCGATATTAAGACAGAGATGTTGTGAATTTATTGCTGTATCGGTTCCGTTCTCAAGTCAACGTAAAATTTGGCCTTGTCACGTCTGTAGTTGTGAAGAGACGGCAATGAAATTAACCAACAATCATGATGCACGTGCAAAGTTGTTGTTGTGTGCTCATTAACCCTTTAAGCCCTAAGAGTGATCACCATCCAATTTCTCCTTGTAATATCAATGCTTTGTAAAAACAGAGTGGTCATGAGAAGTACGGACATGATCACACAAGATGAATTTGTTTGATATTTTATTAACTTCTCCCCATTTCTTCTGCTTAGGAAATGAATAGGAGCAACAAATGAGAATTCAAAGTTTGATCTTAGGGTTTAAAGGGTTAAAACTGATGTTTTTGGAGGTTCCGTTATCGTCGCCGTAAGGTCCCTAACAATATAGTTACTGGCAAGGGCCGCTTAATGGGGGCTGGCCGCTCAATAGAGCTTCGTCATAAATCAGCATAATCTTTAGCAGCAACATCACTTTATTTTGAAACAAAAGCGTGACGAAGGAAACATTACTGGTCAACAATTGGTCGCCACCTTCATCTTCGGACTGTATTTTCCTTCATCGTGTTCTTGAAATAAAGCCGAACTAAATGTATCAAGCGCTTGATGGCCGCTTAATGGAGGTGACACCAATGGGAGAACTCTCGTTGAGACGTCCAAAAGGTGACCGCGGCCGCTTAATGAGGTTTTAAGTTCCCATTCTTTTCTACAATTATTTCGGGACTTTGATTACTGGCCGCTTAATGGAGTTTTGACTGTATTCTTACCATGGCGACACGATCATCTCCGTAATGGCCCATTTGACTGCTCGTTTTTGTATTGTCAAACTCTCACTGGAATACCCAAGCATTCTCTACTTTTGTGTTACATCTCTGACTAAACATCCCCAGCGACGGAGCTTGACTTAATAGTCCAGTTTCGAATTAAAAAATTACCGCTGAACACGAACGTTAACGACACGTTCATACAGGGTCAACCTCGACGTAAAGTAAAATATTCAGAAATTCTGGTCAAGTAAGTGTTTGAAATTTGAATATACACAATAGACGGAGTAATAAACAGGTCTTTTTCTCGTTGAAATTTGTGAAGATATTTGCTTCAGATGGAGGCTAAGGCTGTAAACAATGCGTCTTCTCTTCTTTAATTCAGCGGTCATAGCAAACTCGAATACACTTTAATAACCCTACTTAAAGTACTACCCAACTCGAAACTGGACTATTGCTCAAAGGTGTTACGTTTTGAGCTTGGGTGTTAGAAAATCCCTTTTCAGTCAGGTATTAGTAAATCAGAAGGAAATAGTGTCAAGTCGATCCGCTTTATCGAGAAATTATAAGCGCACCTGTCGGCCGCGATGACCGTTGTGTTGTATCAAGTATAAACATATTCCCAAATATTGCTTACAAAATTAAATATTTATGAAGTCATATGGACAAATGGCTCTGGCTTTTTTAGGTAGGGACTAAAGGCCCTAATAATAAGAAACTAAACACGCGGATAATTTTTGCATAGTTCGTCAACATGGGAATCATATGCCATGATTTTGCTAAGAGTTTTACCTGAAGTTCTGGTGAAGAGACTGGGCCGTGTCTTGACCGGGCTTCCTGGCGTTACTTCCTGCAGTTCGTTCTTAAGAACGTTGAAGATAAAATGTTTTTCAATGAAAGAAAAAAAAGTGGCTGGGTCGTGGCGTCATCATGGAAAATGTCAAAGCTTTCATATAATCTCACTTACTGTATTACCATCAATTCTCTATTTTTTAATTGCCCATAATACACTCTGTTTGCCCCCAAATTCTGCATAAACCATTGTTTTTAAATGCTCCTGGGAGTATTGCATTTTCCCAAGAGCATTTTAAGACAATAAGTTATACAAAATTTGGGGGGCAAAGAGGTATTACGGGCAGTGGAAAATAATCAATAATCTCAAATCAAAATGGAAAGTATCATCGGAAAAATTATAGGGAGTTCATACTGGCGAAACGCTGCACTGGTTTATGCACTGTGTATCCTGCGATGTACTCGGCGCAATTGACAAATGAGGAGCCCACTTAGCCCTCTATAATTGCCGTATACTGTCACCAATGGATTACTGCTGAGTAGTGTAGGGTAATACCTCACAAGAAAATCTTGATAGGTTTCATTGCCTTCAGAGAAAAAACTGGACGAAAAAACGGATATGAATCATTTTTTTTTTCGTGCTACATTAAAACTCGTTTCAAGTAATTTGTAGAATTTATTGGAATCCTGTCTGTAAAAATTTTTTATCCAATAAAAAGAATCTGTGCGGAGTGTTTGCGGCTGAACATGAGAAAAGACTCATTTTTAACTTGTAACCAGTTCCCCACGGTCGAGCCTGAGCGAGGCTGGCTCAAAAATACCGTAAAATTCCGAAAATAAGCCCCTCCATGTATAAACCCCTCAAATATAAGCCCCTCAAGCCGGTAACGTAAAAACCCTCCGGTAAATCGCCCTCCAAATATAAGTCCCCTTGGGGGCTTGAAATTGGAAAATTGCCCTCAAATACAAGTAGAACAAAAAAAAACATTAAATTTACGTCCAACTATATATAAGGCTAGCCCAATCGATTTTGAGACGCAAATTTCCCCTCCGTAGATAAAAGCTCCTCCGAATATAAGCCCCTCCAAAATAAGCCCCTCAAAAGGGCCTTTGCAAAATATAAGCCCCGGGGCTTATTTTTCGAATTTTACGGTATCGCACTCACCTAAGAAGGCTTTGGGTCGGATCATTAAGTATTTTTGGTAAGGTTTTTTTCAGTCTATGATGAAAAAAACTGCACCAACGACATTGTATACTATCAATGAAGGTAAGCCCAAAGGTTTTACCCAATGTCTACTGTATCAACTTTTTCTAGGAAACTAATTCACAAATAATTTTTCCGTTGTTTATTCTGAAAGGGAAGAAGTCACACGAGTCGAAATAGCCTGCGAAAACATCCGTTTCTCCTCGCTCTTCGCCACTGGGGACGTTTCGCGCGGAGAAACGGCGAAGAGCGAGGCGAAACGGATGTTTTCGCAGGCTAGAGTCGAAAGCAAACGAGCCAACAATGCATGCGTGCCGGTGCCGTCATGCAACAACGTTATCCATATTTCTGTCGTTTTCAACGTCCTTTTTGCTGTAAAACGAGACTAGGAGGTCATTTCAAAGGAGGAGTAATACCTTTTTCTTTTTTCAAAATAAACGTTACTGGTAACATCTATAAACCTGAAAGGCAGGTCTGGCCAGTCAAAATATTGTTTGAAAAGTTCAATACGCGGTTGTTTCAACTGGGAAGTTGGACTTCTTGATGCTTTATTTCTTATTACTGGAGAAGATATCTAGTTGACGTACGGTCTCGCACCCCGATTATGGCTCACCTACATAGCCTGTTCCATCTAGGCGTTCAGATATAAAAGCGCAGCGGTCAGTGAAAAGCGAGTTAAGTTGTCTCCCCTCATTTTTTGTTCGTGAATTTGTCTGCTGCGCTCTACTATCTGAACGCCTGGAAAAACAGGCTATTTGGTTATTCTTGTTTATTTGCCTAACACCCTTGACCGCGTTTTACGTGTACTCGTGAAACGCGAGACGAGTGCTGTGGAAGCTCGCGCGCGAGACTCACACGCCGGAAGACTGGGTCCCAAGAGAAACCAATATGGCGGCAAATCAGACTGTGCAACACGTCTGTAGTTAAATTGGACCCAAAGTGACATTATTTGGACTTAAGGGACTCGGATTTGATCTCCATCGTCTCTTTAACTCATTCTTTAACACTTGGCTTCATTTATGGCTTAAATGTTCACGAATGTGGCAAGTCAGAAGACGTCAAAATTAATTTGTCAGGTAAGCTTATTTGATTAAGCTTAACCTAAATTCAAAACTACACAGGAAAATTTCAGATTCCCCAAAAGGGATTAAATAGGGACTTTACTGGGAATTTGTAGAGTTTTTATTGGGACTTCCCAAAATTGTGAAAGTGCTACCAAACCCATTTTTAGGTCAAAAAAATCACATTAAAATCCCAATGTTGGAATAAAGATGTCCCATCATTTTCCCATCCCTGGGATTGTTTTGTCCCAACAATTTCCCCAAACTGGGATTGTTTTGTCCCAACAATTTCCCCAAACTGGGATTCCTTTGTCCCAACAATTACCCCAAAGTGGGATTTTTTTTTGTCCCAACAATTTCCCCAAACTGGGATTCTTTTTGTCCCAACAATTTCTCCAAACTGGGATTCCTTTGTCCCAATAATTACCCCAAAGTGGGATTCTTTTGTCCCAACAATTTCCCCAAACTGTGATTCCTTTGTCCCAACAATTTCCCAAACTGGGATTCTTTTGTCCCAACAATTTCCCCAAACTGTGATTCCTTTGTCCCAATAATTACCCCAAAGTGGGATTCTTTTGTCCCAACAATTACCCATTCCTGGGATTCCTTTGTCCCAACAATTTCCCATTTCCTGGGATTCTTTTGTCCCAATAATTTTTCAAAAATTGGGATTCCATTGTCCCAACAATTTCAGAGACTGGGATTTTCCTGCCTATATAATTTCACAAGACTAGGATTTACCTGTCCTATTGTTTCAATAAAATGGGGCATTCTTTCCCAGTATTTTCACAAAAGTGGAAAGTATTTGTCCTAGTATCTTCCCCACCCTCCCCCAAAAGAATTATATATCACAGTATTTAACAACAACGTTTATTTTCGCAACGTCTATCAAAGGTAGGAAAATGCTTTCTTGTTTCACAAATCAAACTGAAATTTCAAAGAATGCACCTAATACTAGTTTAAATACAAAGAAGTATCTGCAAGTTAAAGTCAACCCCTAACCATGGTTGGTAACAACACTATTACAAGGCAATTTCCTGTTAACAGTTATGTCAGCTCCTTTGATATCGGCAAGGCCAACTCCAAGTTTTTAATGAAACATACTTAAAATTTAATTAGCTTTTCTTGCGGTAACTTCTAAAAAGCTGTGTTTACTGAAAGTGTTATAAACTCTTTTGGGTAACCTGAAACCTTCTTTTAACAGTTTGACCAGTTCTTCTCATCTGGAATTTTTTCAGTTATCTTTTGTTATCACCATATTGCTGACTTTTTGGACATCTTGTTATCTTTCTGATATCTGGTTCAGCTGATTCTCAGAGGCTTCTTCTTCCTCATTACTCATCATTGTATCTGTGGACCCCTCTGAATGGTTATATCATCATCCTAAAGACACACAGTAGAGCCTTAAATTTACAGCGATTTGACAAATACAAGGTTTATGGTTTTAAAGTAATTTTACTTTATGTTTTGCATGGTGACTGCAACCTGACTGATAATGGGAAAAATGATCCGATTGTAACTGAGGCTGTGCAGTACAAGATTATCACCTTTGTTATGCAAAAATTCAATAAAAATCTTAACTTGACAGGTTGTCAAAATTTATTGGAAGATGGCCAGAAGGATTTTAAAACAACAACCATTTGAGGTGCGCATTGTTGCCTTTTCATGAAAAATCCTAAACATATGAAAGTGTTTAAGCTTGAAGCTGAAGACCCAACACAGCCCCATGATTATGATTATATTTTCATCATCATGACAAATATTTTCCTTTATAAAAGGCTTAAACAGGTTTCTATTGGTAATACCTCAGGTGGAAAAAATTTTTTTCTTGGCATTCTTTTCATCCTCTTTTTGGGCTGTTTAAAAAGAATTAAGCATGCAGTGCATTACTTCATTTGCTATAATTTGTTAGAAAGCACCACACCCTCAAATAAATTATATATCTTGCACATTAAAAAATAAACAGTGCACCTGATTGACTGAAAAATTATTATTACTAGACTCAACATAACTTTTGCTCTTAACTTCATGGTGTTAAATTTTAATTAAAGAGGATGTTAACATATTAAACAAGCAGCATCTGCAGGTGACTTACCATAGATGGCAACTTGGGAGGAAGGTGTCAATTCTACTTCACTGTTGGAGCTGGATTCTGAACAAGATGGTAGTACTACAACATAGGAAGATGGTATTCTGTCAATAACATACCAAAAGCTGATAGCACCTTTTCATAACATAGAAGCAGGTTTGCAATAATATAGATGTGGGTTGCCAATTAAGAGACAAAACCTATTCAGCAATATTAGTATTATAATGACACAATTCAACTGAGATGAAAAACAGTCAGCCATTGGACAATAATAATTATTGCCCAATGGCTATTGTTTAGTAATAATTATTATTAGTATTATTACTTTCAAATCATATTATGTCATAGAATGCCAACTAACATATATTAACATAAATCCGAATACCTTTGCTTTTATGGAATCTTCGTTGTTCACTGAAAGCTTTTGATATGCTGAGCAATACCATCTGTGAAAAGCCAGCCTCTGGCAGTGAACATTATGGGAATCTTCAGCAAACTGTTCAGCTCAGCTTTTTTTTTTTTTTCTGGTGTATTGAATTTGGCAACTTGTGTTTCAGTGCTCACTTGCAAGTACTCCCACTTGTTTGCGTCTGTAAAATATTGTTAATGCAAAATGTGAAGGAGTTGAAGATGTAAGACATTTGACCATTAGTGTAAGCTAAAATACATGATTTTAATTCAGTTCATATTTGAATTTCATTTGCTTCTGACTTCTTATAAATATGAATCAAAAGAAATTCCAGTACAAATTAGGTCGAAAATTGTTTAACGTCAGTGAACTTTTATCAACCTACAACATACTCAAACACAAAACCTGCAGGAAAACAGAAGAAATCAGCATTAATAGTTTGGTGACAAATTATATGATATTACAAGCTAGCACACTTGACACTGAAAACTTAGCAAAAAGGCCGGCCATAGTACTATTCCAAATGATGGATCAAAAGAATTATCTGTTAGAGTATATTATAGTAGTGAATATCAACCCAAACTAAACCCATTGAACGCTGGCCCTAACACAGGGGAAAAACTGTAATATCAAAACCTGCTGAATGGTTAAGCACAGTTCCTGGTTCACAAGCCAGTCAATGTTGCTTCGTTAATGAACTGATTGTTTCATCGTGCGTTAATTTTTGTGTTGACTTTGAATTAAACAGGCAAACCTAAAACAGCTTTCCGGGCCCGAAAGGTTAATATAACCAGAACGCCTATAGTCAACAATGAGTTAGTAGAAAATCGCCTTACTTTTTGCTAAATATAGTCGCTTCATTTCTGGTGAAAAGCCAGCAATAGCCGCCATTGTTGGTTTAACCTGTGGAGACGATGGTCTTGACTGCAATGAATTTACGTGTCTCCCAAATTCTTTTCTAAATTTCACCCGCTTTTCCATACGTTAAACCCAATCTCGAAAATTTGGCGCGTCCGGTTCTCTCTGAGTCAAGTCTTCAATCGAGGCGTCATCAATTATCTCCTCCTCTAAGAAACAAGAGTTTAATGTTTAATTTCAGATACATATTCAGTGTTGAATTATTGACACTCTTTGGAATAAAGCAATCTACAGCAGTTCCAGTTAGATGAATTGCAGTAAACACAAAAAAATTTCTATTTACATCAGGTAAAAGTGTCAAGCTTCGTTCAAACCACAGCCTCACATCTTTTAACTGTGCACGCTGCCAGTGTGAGAAAAACTGACTTACTTTCAAAAGCGGTCTTTTATTTCTTCCCCAAATTTGGCTTGAATCTTTTCTAATAAAAGACTCCTCCGTGTTGGATACGTTTGGTTACTTCTGAAGCGCTAACAATCTCAGATTCTTCTTGCCATCTTGCAAGCCTCACCGAAGAAAAAACAGCGAGAAAGGCTGAGAGAAAAAACGTGCCACAAGGTTATACCTACATGTATAATAGTACTGCATTTATTATTGGCTAATTTTCGCGCCATTTCACTACGTCACTTACGTGTTTTCTATACTTGGACCTTATTGGATAAGGTGTTTAAAGGCCGCTGGGCGAATGAATTGCTGGCATACTCTTCAACAAATGGTTGCTCAGTGAGTTGAGCCCACTGTTATTAGGACAGCTCCTTCTTTAACAAAAAGGAATATGGCGGCAAACTTACGTCCTCCACTGGAAAGTGGCAGTAAAAGCAATCCGATTTGGACTAGAAGTAGCATCACATCGTGCTGTTGCAGTGATAAGTCATATCGGCATGTTCATTGCCCTTGTTCAAGCTGCAATGGACGAGCAGTGGATAAAGGTACCGAACTTAGGCACTGGAAAGAAAGTCAAATTGTTTCAAAAACTTGTTTTGCATTGGATGAGTTTCGTGAACCTTTACCACGATGTAGTTTCAATCCACTGAAAGTTGTCCATCGGATGGGGAAGAACAGATAGATGAAGATATTTAAGTTATGCAATACCACAGCAATAATGAAAGGGATGAAGATGAAGACGGAAGCTGTGCATGCTTGCCGAGAGCCGCAAGAACAGAGAAAAACGCCACTGGTAAAACTGAAGAAAAGATCCCAACCCATTGAGGAAATTAGTCGTTAATGCCGTTCTAGATGCTCTCAGGATTGTGAAGGAAGTGGATCTTCTTGCCAAACGTTTGAGGACATCTTGAATTATGGTAAAACTCTTTTGCTAGCCAGCCATAACAGTGACAATATAGATCGCGAGAAATTGTGCTAACCCTGTGGCCAAGAAACTGGAACTCAGTGCAGAAGCTGTTGAAGAGGAAGGATATGAAGATGTAAATTATTTTTATGTTTGCTTTTGCTGGAATGAGAAAGAACAAACAAGAAATGGGAAAACTAGTAAAAATTGTTTATACTGGAAATTATAGCATTTTGGAGAATAAGGATGACTTGTGCATTCATTGTGGCAAAAAGGTTATCTAAAAATACTATTACTTAGGCATGAGCACAAAAAGTGAAGAATTGGTTTAAAAGTGTAGATATGTGCAGAAAAATGTTGTCCCATTGGAATGCACGTGATAGTTGGCTTGGTCGCCAAAGCAGCAATCCAGAAAAATGTGAATTCTGGGATGGTGAGCGATGGGTTGAACTGCAATGGTTCTGGGACCCTAAGAGCACCTGGACTTTGCCAACACTGTGTCCTCATTGTAGCCTACCAGTTTCATCAGATAAGTTGCTCAATTCTCCAAATGGCAAAAGATGGGAGTAAAGATGTGGAATGTCAAACTGCTTTGAAAATTTTGAACACTTTATTAAAGTCACCAATGGATCTCCTTTGAATTTGGCACTGGTAGGCCACTGGGATGGGTGGCAGCCCTTTGGAACTAGTTATAGAGGCTGTGGATCACTTGAAGTTAGCATTGCTAACATGACTAAGAATGACAGGAGCAATGTAGAAGAAGTATACGTTGTTGGTTTTGTTCCTTGCTCCCAGGTTCCTAACCTGCCTGAAGCTCTTGACCCATTTCTACAGCCTCTACTGCAGGACATATCCACAGGTTTCATTGATGGTTTCAAGGTTTTCAGTTATCCAAGGGCGATAGAGATAGAGGGCTATCAAACTAGCGAAGTGGAGACAGTGCGTGTTTTACTTCTGTGTTGGACAGGGGATCATCCTGGACAATGTGAGTGTGGCAAATTCTTGAATCAAGGAAAGTCTGGATGTAGGAGATGTAAAGTGGTTGGTAGACTACTGGAAAATAGTACAAACACATGTGTATTATGGAGAAAACCGCTACCACTTTAGATATCCTTGGGAAGAGATCTATTGAATCTTCTGTTGATGACATGTTTGACATAGACCATGAAACAAGAGTAAGTGTACGCAAACGATGTCATCTACTAAAGGTTTTACTGGCACAAGTATCCTTCATAAATACCTTTACCCTTTGTATGGCTTTGACATCCTAAAGCACCTGGTATTTGATGTTTTTCACACTATCTGCCTCAATGTTGTGAAAAATCAGTTAGAAGAATTCTGGACATGAAGCTCATTGATCCATCATATTTAGATGATCAAGTTGAGAAATTTCCTTGGACACAAGATCTTAAAACTGGGAGAAGTCCACGATCACTTGCACATTGTAAAGGAACACATGTAGGTCAGTGGAAAGCTGAAGGGGCTGCAGAAGTTTTCCTTTCCTATGGCTGACTGTATATTTATGGGCAAACTGGATGACAGGCATGAATTAGAAATCCAATCGCTTGTTTCAAGACTTACAGAACTCCACTTTTTATAGTGGCAGAAGGTTATGGAATGCTGACATGATTGAAATGCACAGACAGTTAGCATGGCGGCTCAACATTCAGATTGAAGAAATTCAGGGACTACACATGTGTACAATATCAGTTCATAATTTGACTCACATACATGAAGACATCATTAACTTTTTCTTCCCCAGACAATTTCTGGTGTGCCGTTTATGAGAGAGCTGTAAAAGCAATATGTCAAGAAGTCGCATAACTGCAAAGGGATTGAAGCAACATTTGCTCAGTCAGAATCAGGCGGGAATTCTTGAAGCCACTTCAAGCTGCTGATCACAGAGAGGCCGGAAAAGTTGACTTGATGACGGTAATTCATGCTTTTTAAATGTCAACAAAAGGGGCTGTGCCCTGCCATTTAAACATTAATTTAATGTTTATGTTACACACAAAAGATGCAGGTAATATAGCTAGTCACTGTCAAAAGACCTTTCTTCAAAATTTTCCCACCCATAGAAATAAACAGGTCCGTAGAGGTCTCCAGAGGGAAAAGTGCTGAATTCACACTGTTTTAGTGTTTTAAACTTTATGTGCATGTGTTGGCCATTAAGGCAAATTTCCACCATATTTTTAGCTTGAAATCCCTACCTTGTTTTGCTGATTTCGTAGCACTGAAGTAGTCCCCTTAAGTCATTACTTACCCAACTTAAATGCTGCTGAGCCATTCATGGTATTCCAAATTTGATTAACCTTTAACTCCCAGAAGTGATCACAATGTAACTTTTCCTTAATAATTAAGGAAAATTATTATAATAATTATTATATTATAAATACCTTCTTCTGCAAACAGGTGACGAAAGTCAATAAACTTGTCAGCCAAAGATGCCCCCCAATTTTTTTCATCTATATGTAAAGCAAAATGTGTAACAGCTAGAAAAGAGAATTAGTAACCAGATCTTGACTTAAATGCTAATGTATGCTGAAGAAGTATAAATTGAACAACCATTTCTGTAAAGTTAAAGCATTGGCAGAAGAGATTTGAAATTTTGTTATAAACTAAATACATTTGACATAGCAAAATGCATTTGTAATTTAATCTTGCTCTTGTTTATTTCATAACTGTGTATGTGCTAATTATTATTATGTTTTCAGGGATTTGCCAGTTCAACTGAAATTGCTCAAATAGAGTCACAGAAGGAACCTCAAAATCGAAGATCATTTCTATTGGGTGCAATGTCAAAGGTCAAATCACTGCCACAGAATGAGAGAGTGAAAATAGCAGACACATTGGATGTTTCTGTTAGTGAGGTGCCTGTAACTGGCTTTGTTTCAAGTAAAGCCTTCCTGTTGGATGTGGGATACCAGGGATCAGTTCTCAACACTGGAGAGGCTGTTGTTGCAGACATCAATGGTCATGAGACAGTGTTATTGATATGCAACTTTTTGTCTGTTAGATGTGAAGAAACAGGATATGCAACATTGGTAATTGGGCAGAGGTACCACCCTCTTACTGCAGAGGATGGAAGTCAAGCAAGTGATTTCTGGAGTGGATTTATTAAAGTTAAAAGCCAAACCAAGTTCAGAGCAATTTTTCTTCCACTTGACTGTATCAAGAGAAAGGTCATACTCTACAGTTGTGATGATGGTGTAATTTCTGTTGCTGACTACCAGAGACAAGCAAGACAGCTGCCTTACACTATCATTGTTCCAGTTTACATGGAGTGTGGAGATATGTTGTTGATTCAGGGAGAACTGTTGTACGATGTTTGGTTTGGCCATGCCCAAAGTGTTGATCAGTGTGAAAGGACAGTTGATGTGTTTTCTTTGTTGAAAGTAGCAGGCACAAGAATCTCTATGTAAGGGAGACACAAAGGGAGGCATGGTAGAAACACTGTTTCTTGGCACTCTGTCATTGGAATTGCAAGTGGAAAGTGGATTTCTCACTCACAGTGGAGAAAGGATGACTGAGTACAGTGATATCTGCACTTGATACAATGAAGTTACTAAACAGTGAAATGCAGTTAATTTAAGCAAACTATGCAGATGCATGGCCAAGTCAGCTCAGGTGCATAGACTCATCTGACCCGACATGCGTCTGCATAAGATCAGATATGTGTCAGGTTAAGAAAGATTGTTTTTTTTTGTTATTTAATGTCATGAGATTGCTTTGTTTAAAAATCTTAGGCAAAAAAATTCCAGGTTTGGAGTCAAGAAGTGGCAATAGATTAAGTTCTAAGCAGTTTTGTATGTGGGAGGGATACAAATGAAACCTGGTCACTCCAAATGGCAAAAAATCTCAAGTTGGTTTTGGACAAAGGCAAAGTTGTTGAAAAAGCAAAGCCTCTATTTTGTATTTAAATAATAAATAAGTGGGGATCTAAGTCCCTTCTCTGCAGTATCAGGAGCATGTATGTGGAATGTGATACTGAAACACTCCCCCTAAAAAAAGGATATATGGATATCCTTACCAAAAATGTCATTATAATTGCACCATGCAGAGTTTTCAATCATAATTTTTCTCGTGGCATTCACACATGCCCCTGATACGCATTTGCATATGATAACAATGGGTAAGGTACATGTAAACACCAAGTGTCAAGTGTCAACTTTTAGTCTACGGGCCAGAATTTTATTTATTTATTTATTTATTTTATTTTATTTGTTTATTTAGTTATTTATTTGTAGTGCTTAGATGCAACAGTCCACTAATAACACTTGTAAGTCAGTGTACCCCCCTGTATTGGATTGTGTCAAATCTTAGATTTGAAAAAAACAAAATAAACCAAATTGTGGGCCCAACAATAATTTCCCATTGTCAGACAATGTCCCATGTCCTTAAATTTTGGAAATGGAAAAAGAAGAATTAGTTTTAAACTTTCCCTGATTTTTCCCAGAACAGTTATTTTTGCTTGCTTGCTGCTTGCTTATTTCGAGCGAACTCGAACTCCATTAACTAGCTTCATCCATTCCTTCTGGTTTCCCATGATGCTCTTCAGTTCAGCAATGCTCAAACCAGTATCATTTCGCAGCTGGTCTACATATGTTGTTGCTGGTCTCCCTCTCTTTCTTGTGTTGTGCTTTGGTTCCCAGAGTAGTGGATCACTTATCACCTCATCCTTTTTTCTCCAACAAAGTCCTATAAACTGCGGCCTCCTGATCATCAGTGTATCTATAATCTTAGGAAGGTTGCTGTACAGTTCTTTGTTGGTTTTTTGGTTTCTTTTGTTTGTTATTTTTACCTTTTCCAATTTCTCACCCATCTTTTCCCACTGTAGGAAAGCTATGTCCCATTCCTTCCTAGGTTTTGGAAAATCCAAAAACATTTAACAACTCTGTTCCCAATGTTTTCCCATTTTTGGAAAAAAATTTCCCAAATACAAAAAAAAATTGGGACAAGTAGAATGACGTCTTAAGATTTCCCAATATTTTCCCAAAATAGTAATTTCTATTTCCTCCAAGACAAAATTTTCCCAAAGTTTTTGTCTAATATTTTCCCAAAGAAGGAAAATCATGTCCCATTTTTTTCCCAGAATTAGGTAAATTCCCCTTAATACTTCCAATATCGAGTTGTGAAAATATAATGATTATTTTGTCCAAAAAAAATCCCTTTTTGTGAACTTAAAGGTAGTTTACCTTCCCCAAAAAATAAGTTCACCAAAATGTGGGCCCAGCAATTTGCCATTGTCAAACAATGTATCATGTCTGGCCTTAAATAAGGAAATCACAAAAGTAGAATTAGTTGTAAATTTTCTGATTTTTGCCAGAACAGTAACTTTTACCTAATCCAATTTTTCACCCAAACTTTTCCCACTGCAGGAAAGCTATGTCCCATTTGTTCCTAGATTTGGGAAAATCCAAAAACATTTAACAACTCTGTTCCCAATATTTTCCCATCTTTGGAAAAAAATTTCCCAAATAAAAAAAATTGGGACAAGTAGAATGACGTCTTAAGATTTCCCAATATTTTCCCAAAATAGTAATTTCTATTTCCTCCAAGACAAGATTTTCCCAATTTTTTGTCCAATATTTTCCCAAAGAAGGAAATTTATGTCCCAATTTTTTCCCAGAATTGGATAAACTACCATAATATTCCCAAAATGGAGTTGTAAAAATATAATTATCATATTTTCCCCAAAAATCCCACTTTTGTGATCTTAAAGGAGGTTTAACTTCCCAAAATTTTCCCAATTTTGGAAATTTCATTCCCAATTTTTCCCCAATATTATCCCTAAATTGGGAAAATTTACAGGAATTTCCCAATTTGGGAATCCGAAATTTTTCCTGTGCTATTTCGCAGAAAATGTCGGTGTTATAAGCACGTTATATTTAGGTAATATTGCTTAAAGGATAAAGCTTATGTTTTAAATCTTGAGATAATTCTAGGTGTACTCTTCCCTAGACTTATAACCAACCCTGTCTGATGAGACTGGTCATGAAAGGCCAGATTCATCAAAGCAGGACGTAACTAATCGATAGAAATCGATCATCGAAAATGTAATCGATTAATCGATAATACTCGATAGTACTCGATATTTGTCGATTGATTAGTCAATTTAATCGATTGAAATCGATAATCACAAATTTTTTGTCGCATCTATGGAAATCGAAAATCAAAAACGTGATCTGATCTTATCATAACACTGCGTAACACTTACCTTCAAGCTTACCTTCGAATCCGCTTTGTTGATACAGATGATGTTACTTCTTTCTCCAATGGTAGCTACTTTTCTTATTTATTTTTTTTACCAGGATCACTGCTGTGAATTTGTACTCTAGAATCGTCAGAATCGTGGTAAATAGCCGGAGTCACTAATGTAGAAATTGGCAAACTGTCGTCCGTTCTCCGAGAATTTAGAAGGGTATTGTTCGAGCGCTTATTGGGAGACACGCATGGTGGCTTACGGAGCGCGGAGAATCTTCGTCCGTTTTCTTTTCGATCATTATTGTCGAACAAATCGATAAAATCGATAGCTAATTACAGAAATCGATCAAAATCGAAAGTTACAAAGACGCGAGTGATCGATTTCTATCGATTTCCGATATTAATCGATTGATTAATATCGATTACGATCGATTACGTTCGATTTCTATTGAGTATCGAAAATATCGATTAGTTATGTCCTGATCAAAGATAAAAACAACAGTGCAGCAGGTTATGTTAGTAGCTCCCTGACGGTGTTTGCAACCCCTTTTTTTGTTCACAAATAATTGTGACTGAAAAAATTGCTGTGAAGTTTTTATTTGTTTGCAAGATCAAAATGATAGGAATGCTGTTATTACATGTAAACATTGTGCACCGTTAAGTCCAAAAAAGCAAACAAA
The DNA here is from genome assembly GCA_942486035.1 of Porites lobata. Classification (NCBI taxonomy): domain Eukaryota; kingdom Metazoa; phylum Cnidaria; class Anthozoa; order Scleractinia; family Poritidae; genus Porites; species Porites lobata. Next base: position 41,653 of record CALNXK010000755.1, on the reverse strand, counting down.
AACATGTAACAGAGAGGTATAGCAAGTTTCATAACCATTCCACTTTACTGTGCTTTTCACAAACACAGGAAACTCTAAAGTTAAAAGGCTGCGTTCACAATTGTGTTATTCGTTGCCATCAATCTTAATTACGATCACAAGCAACAAACCTTGAAACACAGAAACGCACAAAACGTATCAAAGATCACAAACCATGACCTTCTGAACCCATTTAAGTAAAGTTCTGTTTCCTAAGAAGTCCTCCAAGATGGTTGACGGCAGAGTAAAACGCAAGCATCAGTTGACTTTTGAACTTCAGAGTTTTCTCGTGTTTTTGAGAAGAGCAGTAATAACTATGGTTACAATGAAACATGTACATGTACTTTAAATTAGTGGGCATCTAACAAGCCTTTGTTGGTATCCCCTGAATAAAGGTTCATTTTGCTTGAAATATGGGAAGAAAAATGCTTAAAACAAGCTGAGCCATTCTTAATGTGGCTAAGAAGGTGGCTTGTACTACATTTGAACTTCCCATGAGAAAAGAACCAAAATGATAAGATTATTAAGTGGTTGCTTAGTGGAGGTGGCCCCTTGCAAGAATCGAACCACAAGGGTTCTCTTCATAAAAGAGGTCCAAACACATTTAGGGGCCAACCACTTTACTTCTGAGGATCCTAGGGGGAGCAGGGGAGGGGAGGGTTGGGTGAATTGTTGTAGGCATGAGTTTTTTTTCAACCCATTCATTTGCCGTGAATTTTTTCTTGAAGTATGCATTTGCCTAATATTTTTTTCTCCCTCCAACACTTTACATGATTTTCTTTGTGTGTGGATGGGGTTGAAAAAGTAAGCTTTCCACTATACATACAACTATAAAGAATCGATAAAATAATCTTTGATCAAGCAATTTAATTAATTTTTCTCTAAGAGTTTTTGACTGACTTTGAAAATACAACTGTAATACAGCACATTTATTTTAACACTGAACATAAAAGCAATGAGATGGGGACCCTTTCAAACTGGTGAAATTAAGAAGTCAGAACCATCAGATATTAATAACTGTGAAATAAGTATTTTTTATGAATCAAGTTTACTTTTTGTTCCAACAGCTTTTTTCTGGCGTCCTTGATTTAGGTTGCACATAAAACATTGTTCACAAAAAGGGTCATGATTTTGAATTTGGGCACAGAGCATATTGTCTTTTGATGGGGCTAGCTTGCATGTAGGACGAGCTCAACAAGCGCTGAAGGCAAGAGTCTGTGTAGAGGGGTCCAGGGGCATGTTCCCCTGAAAAAACTTTGAAATTTAGAGCTTCTGAAATCACCAGAAATGAGTTTATTTCTACCAATTCTGAAATTAATTTTTGTCCAACTTTTATCATCATTCTGTTAGTCAGTTAATCAGTCAAAAAGTCTGTCCATCAGTCAATCAACCTTTCAATCAATATTAGCCAGTCAGTTAATCAGTCAAACACAGTCTCAGTACATGTATGTCTTTATTGGTGGATCCTGAAATGTCAGCTGTTTTGTTTTCTTATGCTAGCCATCACTCTTTGCTGTTTTGTCTGGCTAACAACTACTTATTCACTAAGGACAGTCAGCCTTTTTTTTTCCTTCCATTAGACAATCTATAAAGAATGTTTTGTACTCAGGGCAAAGACAGTTTTAACCAAGATATTTCAATGTTATCCCAATGTCTTGATTAGTCAAATGTTAGAGTAAGCTATTAATCACATCATTGATGACTGCAAATCATGTGTCTGACCAATTTAACGCACTGTTCTTATGCGCTAGATCCAGGCTCCTATCAATGTTTAGTACTGGGCATAGAAAGGAGAAGCCGTTATGTCACAGTGCCATGGTAGCAAATTTTTTGAATGATAACAAATCAAAACATCACTTAAAAAGTGGATTAACACTGTTTCAACTTCATCAATCTTATTTTAGTTCATTTAATTTGTCATAGTTATGTTGGCAAAATTTTCTGGGTTAAATCCGAAAGGACCATAACTATGTTTAGAAATTTTGTGTTGTGCTTACCTACTCTAAAGCAGGCACATGATTATTAGGTTTTGATAGTAAGTTTCATGTCGCAGTCGTGTAACAATGGCTAAGAAATGTCCATAAAAGCCTATTTCACATGCAAAGTTGTTCTTTTGCTAATCTAAACCTATAGTGGGGCGGATATGTGCATGGATTGTGCGAGTTTTGGTGAAAAGCATGAAACTTGGTAGAAGAGGACAACTTCACGTGCCTATCAAATGTGGATATGGAGCCATCGCGAAATATTATGAGTTGTCGAGATATTTCTGGTATCCAAAATAGCCTTCAATTAAAACTGGTTCAAGTAAAAATTTCAAACCGGAAGTGGTTTTAAAAAGCATATTTCCATTCTCTGAATCAATTAATTTGAATATTGACAGATTAGGGAGGTCTACGGCAGTATGTATAATGATTATAACTATTGTTTTTAGTTCAAGTTATTATTTTGCTGTTTAAAGATGGAGGGGGTCGGGGTTTATGTTGCTACAATCCACGACAAAAATGCAAACAGTTTCAAACTAAGCTATGATCGTTTTCCTTCGTATTTGATCCTATTCCACTCTACATATTTAGTTTTTACATCTATGATCAATAAACAAAGGTTATTTCCTGAATTTTGTCTAACCACAAAGTAATGTTACATTGTTACTCTCTGAAAATCATATTCCGGTAATTAATTGTTCATCTTTCATCTGTAAACTACCATAACTTAATTTATTTTCTTAAGAAATTATTAAAAATGCAACCATTGAAACTTGAAAAAAAATCATGTAGTATCACGGTCAGCTGTGCAGGTGCAGAGGGCAGTACAGCGTAAGCCTGCCCTTGTACAGGAACACTATCTTCCCTGACATCATTTTTCACATCTGAATCGGACAAGTTCTCGACATGATTTCGTCACGTCAGGTAATGTTGTCCAGAGTGACTTCCAAATACCTTCATACAATGTCCATCCCCCCTCTTGTGGACTTGGTAATACTGGACTAGGCCCAGCAGTCACCAGCCTGATATGCGGCATGCTTGGCAAGTGGTGTTCCACTAGAGCTGCCCTTGTTGGTACAGCTGTAGCTGTTGTACTGTAGCAACTAAGAGATGGTAAGACCAGCTTGAGACTTGACACCTCAAATCAATGTTAGGACCATAAAGAATCATTATGACGAGAGATACCAGTGATGGTGAAACGGAGTTCACCTAGCAATTCGCTTCAAAAGATCTGTCAAATTTGTATTTTTGTGTTTTTTGCGCGCTATGCTTGCGGCTTTGACAAGGTGCGTCTTCTTCAGCACTGTCTTCTTTGCGAGCGCTCCGTAGCACGTTGGCAAGATCATTTTTGAAGGCCAAAAAAAAAAAGACATCACGTCCTTGCTTGTGTTCTTCAAGAGCTGAAATTTGGAAAAGAATGTGGTCTTTTAGATGTGTAGTGTGAATGCGTGCAGGTGTGTTTTCGCCAAGTTGTTTCAAACAGGACGTATACTTACCAACAAGTTCAACAAGTCTGAAAACTGGGAGCATTGCAGTATTGACCATGCGTGACTTTTCAATAAAGGAAATCATCTCCACAAAGCGCCATATCCTCCGGTCATCAAGGAGTTGTCTCATCTTCTTCGCCTTCTTCCCTTCTTCTTTCCTCTCTCAGCCTTTTTATACAGTGATGCTAAACAGGGGGCATGATATTTAGCCTCCAGCGCTACCAAGTCACCCACGTTTAACTTCACCAAAAGCTCCTCATCAGTCCTGCAATGCCGTCGCACACTTCCTGACACAAGCATCTAAACAAAATGTTGAGACATTGTGAAGATGGTTCTTATGTGTAGAATACTCTCCACAAAAAAAGCGCGTACCACTATTGTTGAGAGATGCAGGTGAAGCTGAACGTGTGTAACTATACTTTCCACCAAGCGGTTGTTCACTTTCAAGCGCATGTTTTTTTTTCTGCTCATGTCAACTTCAGAGAATTGAAGAGATCATAGCAACTTTTGTGACAGTGTGCTTTGCATCTTACCAACATATTCTCTACTGATCCATCACCTTCATCTAGCTGTGAAAGATCTATCTGCGTAGGCATGGAATCGTGATCCCTGAACTTTGCTATATTTCCAGCCAAGGTCTTGTACCCAAATCCAACATCACACGAAGGCTTGGAATCTCAGCAGAAATCCGTAAAGGCTCTACTTTGTTTTGCTGGCAAATGGCACATTTAGTCCAGTTGGTCTTAACAATAGCATCTGGTGCTACCTGTTTATCTCTGGGGCTACTGAAGCTTTCTAGCATTTCTTTAGGAATTAAGTTTCTGATGTCAAGAAAAAGCACAGTAAGGTATATACTCAGCTCTTTTTGCATTACAATACCCGAATGGTTCAAATCGAGCTAACTAAAAGTAATAAAATAAAAACAGCAACATCAAAAGTACCCAGTAGTACCACCTCAAACATGGTTAATTTGGTTCACTGGAGCTCTACGTTAACTTGAAAAAAATACTTATTTTATTGTATTTGATTGTAATTTTTACATCAGTTGACTAAGAATCGGTTAACTCAAACTAGATGTTGAAATTGTACCAAAATGACTCAATAAAAGACTGAAAAATGAAATTAAACATTGATACCATTTTGAGCACTTTTCTCACTGGTTACATCAAATGCAATACCAAAACTCACTTACTAGTCTCCCGCTAAGTCAAACTGTTTTTTTTTTTTACTTATCAGTGGGGATCTACCGTATAATAATTATTAGTAACAGGGAAGGGAGTGACACTCAAACAGATCTCCTACAATTTTTTTTTAATCTCTAAACTAAATTAACTAATCTCTCTAGCTAACTCCTATCTGCCTGTGGCACTTCTTTGTGATAAATTCTTGCATTCTAAAACATGTAAGTCTCACCCTACAAAGAAAAAAATGGCGGAGCAAGTGTGAATAAAACAAAACTCAATGCAGGGCTGACATTATGGCAAAGGGATGATTTATTACAGGCCAATATTTTGGCTAACAAAATAAGCCTTCCTCAGGGCCAGAACTTTACCGAGAGAAAATATCTTTTGATGGTTCCTAAGATTTGAATTTAAAATTTGCATAACTGGTTAATGATTTACTACAATTATAAATACTTGATAGAACAATATACAGGTAAATGATTATATTTATGCGTTGCGTGGATTCATTCAAACAGATTTTCAAGTGTGAATGTTATCAGACCTTTTGCATCATGGGTAATTTAACTCAGGCTACCATGGCTGATTTGACATTTTTCTTGATCCTTTATTCTCGATTTATGCAGGAATTGAGAATCGCGAATTGCGTTGAGAATCAAGGTTGATTCAAGGTTGATTCACTGATGGAATAATTTTTGATTGATTAACAGAGTGGCTTGATTGATAACAGACAGGCTTACTGTTTGAATGGTTGATTGACTGACAGGCAAACTGTTAAATTAATTTTATTAACTGACTGGCTCACTTTTTCAATGGTTGACAGGTGGACTGATGGACTGACTGACATTTGTTGATGTAATTGCAATTTTTTGTTATTTTTCTCCAAATTGCCAGTACAATTAAGCCACAGATAGTCATTTATGTTAGCCAATTACTGTATATTGCAGAATTTGTCATTATATTACTCTTCAGTACACCTTGCTTTTGCCAGTGACTTAGTGTTTTAACTATCTTCAGAAGCATAATTTACCGGTAATACCACTGCATTATAGAATGTATTTGTACTTGTAAATATTCATGTAAAAATCTCTTTCATGCTTTGTAGGAAGCAACTACCAGAGTGGTAGACTAATGGAGGTTTGCATTAATGAGTGTGCAGTAGTGTCGGACACTAGACGGGAACAAATCAACTGGCTGGATGACATATAACACACATACATTGTACACCTAGTACAAGGCAACTGGATAATGAAGAGGTTAGACTCCAGGGGGACAAACAAGACAGCTGGCTGGGCAATGGACAGGGCAAACTAGAGCTGGCCACCGGATGACATCACTTAGTACAAGAAGTGTCAATGGAGAGGATGGATTAGACGGCAAGTGATATGAGACATCATGTGTGCCTGGTTCAAGAGCTGGGTTGTGGATTGTGGAGAGTCAGATTGCAACACCTGGTTTGTATTGTGTGATAATTGCATTGGCTAGAAATCTTAATTACCAATATTATCTTACTATTAGTATCTTTATGAATAATAGCAATAATACTTTTCTAAGTCCTGATCACAAAAATGATGAAAAAAATTTCTGGCCCTGCCCAGGAGGCCTGAATGTGGGGTACAGCTGGCCTGGGGTTTTCCTCCTAGGAGCTAGTGGACGTACGGGGAGGTTTTTCACCCAGCTGTTGTTCCACAACCCCCATTCACTCAAGATTTTCTTAAACAAATGAACAGAACTTTAATATTATAGATCATAAAAAATACACATCAATCATTTAATTACCCAATTGCTGTATGACTGTAATAACTTCCATATAACATGTCTGTAAGTCTGGAGTCCAAATTTTTTTAGATTGAAACCTTTTCAACTTTCCAAAATCTTTTCAAAATAATAATATTGATATGATCTCTGGGGTCTATAAAACCTTTTTCTAGGAAACAGTTACTGTGAAAACTTAATTTAAGCATTTTAAGGGGGTTGCTAGAAAGTAGTCTGAGATGTCCAGAAATTTTGATTGGCTTTTATCAGGAAAAAATTATTTGGGGGGGGGTCTTCGTTACTGTAGGTTAGGTGAAATTTTCAAAAATCCTTTATATTTGTATGCATATGTAGTCTGACGTCACGTTTTTCAGTCATGTGATAAATTGGAAGTAATTCCTTGATTGTCAAAACAAATTCATTAATAATACACATAATTAGTCCAGTGTGTGCGTGCCACCATTGTACAAACAGAGGCCATTTGGAAATGACAATAATTTACCAGCATTTTTACATTTGGGACTGGTTTCATTTGAATAAATCACTTCTATACAAAGGATTGTAAAGTTTTGATCTAGCTTTAATTGGCAAGTCATTCCTAGACACATGTTTGTACAACCACTTATCAATAAGGTTTAAAGCTTCCATCACAAGATTCCATTGAGTGGTGGTTTTGTTTAACACAACATCTTAGTAGTAGCTTATGACTGCAGCAATAGGAGTCAGACAATCTCATAAGGCTTGGGAAAGGTTATGGTCACATTTCAAGGACAGGTTTTTGTTTCATTATTTTGAGCAGTAAATCAGTCTCACAAACATAAATCATTTATTGTTAAAGTCCAAGTGATTCTGTATTGGCCGTAAAAAACGGGTCAATATAAATATATTTGATTGGACACATACACAGACAAAAAAGAGCTTTAAGGTTTAAGTTCATTATCCCATACAAGGCATACAAGGCATAAGTTCTTGCTGCCTCTGCCTCCTAGAAGTTTACCATCAAACAGAAACCAAACGAAAACAATTTAACAAAACCATTAAGTACTGGAAAACTGTTTTTCATGTAAGGTTAACTTACAATAACACAAAGTACTGGGTGTCAACTCAGTGCCTTTATTAAGGTTAGATTTTATCGAAGACGTAATATTTATTTAATACTGTTTAAGGTCATCACTGGTCTGTTTTTTCATCCCCAACTGTCATCTCGTCCAAATCTAGAAAACAAAGTAGCACCTAATTTCCCAACGTATGCAGTTGTAGCTTTGCAATGGTTTTACCACTGGAGAACACGAAGAACTTTTAGATAGCTTTCAGACATCTTAGCAACATTTTTTTCAAGACAGCATAATTTACACTGCAGGCTATTGGTGACCATCACATTCTCTTAATTATGTTCAGTCAAACAAACTTGGCTGTTGATGTTAAAGACTAACTTCTCTTTGATATTACTTAAGCCTTCGGAAACCTAGATAACTAAACCGTGTTAATTTAGGATCAAATTATTACGGTTAAATTAACTTGGTTAATCAGACTGCTGTGGAACTCTTCTCTACTTCCTTGTTTTGAAAGAGACATAGAATAGATTTCCTTGGCTTGTGTGATAAATCAAGTTAATTTGGCCTTCATGCTTTAGGTTCGGTTGTAGGCATAAATATACAAACAACTTTTATCATAAGCATAGATTTAAGTGTCTTCTTTAAAGTTAATTTCATTCAGCAGTGACTAAAATTGATACATTAAAATCGGCTTTCCCATAAAGAACTGGAAGATTCTTCTTCTTTCTTTCTTTTTTTTTTATTTAAACAACGCATTTGACTAGTTCCAGTCTTTTGTTGGAAACCTGAAGTAATGTATCCATTCTGGTCACGACAGCTGAAACATCTCTAGGGAAATTGGCTCAAATTACTATTCCGGCAAATTTTCATTATTATGCGGATACACATCGCGGCTAGCTGCATAAATTGAGACTTAAATCAAATCCAAGTTTTTCCAGCTAACATTTAATTTTACTTTTATAGGATAAGAAAATATGTTTCCCCTAATTTCCGTAATTTTCTTTTTCGTTTCGAAATGGGAAAATTTGTCCGTTATTTTCATTAGAAGTAAAAGGATCCAAAGTTTAACTTAAATAAAATATTTATCAACAAAGTCGCTCTAGATCTAATCCCTTTGGCGAAATTTGAACGCGAAATCTATTCGGCACTGATTTTAAATAACGGCATCCTAATTCATAATAGGGCAGGCAAATTTAGATATTAAGAAACATTAAGACCAAAACTCAATCGCAGCACTTCGGCATTTTAGGATAAATGATAATAAACGGCGTTAGAATAAAATCTTATTTGACCTAAAAATTAATCACTAAAAATCAAAATAGGGCAAGAGAAATCCAGCATTAGTTGGTTCGCAGAAGAGAGGTTATTATTGACTTGTGCTCTTTGGTGAAGTTTGTGAAATGAAGGTCAGTCAGACCAGCGCGATTCTTTGTTCAATTCCCTGCCTTCGTTTCAGAGGGAGACCCACTGAAGACTGAGTTTCACTCTGTAGCACCCTCTTTTTTCTTGTCCGAGTCTCTGGATATTTTCACGATATGTTGACTTTGTAGATACGCGTCTTCAACTAAAACAAATTTTATTTTTCACTGAGAATTATTTTGGCCTGTGTGGCGTTGTGACAAAAGTGAATGAGACCCTGGGGGCATGAGAAGCAAACTCTCACTTTCCTCTACGCTGCCCACCCCACTTAGGAACAAACTGCTGAATTTTTTAAGTGTCCAACTGCCCCTAGCTGAAATGAAGGGATCAAATAAAACAGACCGGGATTTTAAAGTTGGAATATTAAATAAGGACAGAAGAATGAACGCCGACTCGGAGCGGAGTGAAAGCAGCCCGGCAGGGGCGAGGAAGGCTGGATTACTTTTTTTTTTTATAAATTAATGGACAACAGAGACAAGTTTTATTTCTTCAATAAAGTATTGTCATCTTCAGTACCCGTGCTGTTTACTTTGTGATCCAACTACTTAAGTGAACCAGATAAACGCCCTAAAGGCTTGGACACAGCAAAACATTCCGCGCAGTAAAGATTTGTTTACACCAGCGATATAAACACAAGCACAAGTTAAGTGTGGACGTAACAGCACAAGAATAAACACAAACAGAGGAGAGTAGTAATACTGGTTACTTCATCACACAGCCAATCAGAATCGAGTATTTCAAACACGTGACTGAATTAATTCACTCTCGACCAATCAGCGTTCAGGATTTCATGGGGGTTAGTACTACATGTAAAACCATCACGAAAAGTCTCCTAACATTCCCCCGTCATGTAAGACACACGAAAAGTCACGTTTCAACCAATTTTATTCTGACGTCATACCTAGCGTTACAATCGGAACGTGTGTGACCTCCTATTGACGTCACGCCCATTTCGTTTTAAAAAGTTTGAAAAGTCATCAAAAAAATGGCCGGGAAAGCGATGGTTCGGTGGCCATCGCCGGTACTGGCAAGAAGTTCTCGCTTTCGGCCGATGAGTCCAGCCGGCCAGGTGGGACTCGAGGCCTACAGGTTCGAATCCTGTCGGGAACGGTATTTTTTTTTTTATTTACAAATCTAATAAAATATCTACATTTTGTGCGTCGCACTCTGTCAACACTCCGTATCCAAAAGGATAACTGATTTGGCTAATGGTTACATCATCACTTAACTACCAAATTGTCTCTGTAACTTAGATCTTGGTTCGTAGGTAGGTCCTTTTTCAGATGATACAATTAAAATATTTTGTTGTAATCTTCGCTTGAACAAATTGTTCATTTCCAATAAGGCATCAGGATAATCGTAGATATTGAGTAATAATGGCAGTTCTGCTGATCAACGTGGGTTTCATAATCTGCTTCTCCGTCATTTCCTCACACCATACTTTTTGAAATGCAATCCGTTGTAGCTGTAGTTTGTTGGAAAACTGACCACCATAAGAGAATTATTTCTCAGCTATAGTTGTCTTTGGACAAACACGCCGCGGGTTGATTATACAAAAAAGACCAGGTATAGTGTAAAAAAAAAGTACAATTAAGAATTAGCCGTTTAGCTTTTGTCTTTTTTTTTTAAAATAAGCGATTAAGACATTGAGTTCCCACTTCCAAAAAGTCAAGGAATGTTGTTTCACAATCATCTAGAACATGTTGTATTTCTTTGCGAAATTGTAATTCTCTGTCTATCGACAAACCTATGAAATACCTGTCGCAAAAACTACAAGACGATTCAGAAAAAGAGGGCTCTTTTAACCCTGATTGGATAGTGAACAATCTATTATGTGTTCAACATACAAACGCGCTCTCCGTTCAATCATGATTTCATTCTTAAAAGGTCAGTTTGTTCGGAAAAAAGTCTTAACTCTCACCAATATTCTTTGAAACATTGTCCAGCGTCAAAGGATAGCCAGTTTTATTGGACATGTATTCTAACTGACTTATGCGGCTTTGGTTGACAAACTCATCCAACAAGAAAAGCTGAATCACTGCGACGGTTGTGCTATTCAACACCCAAGTCAAAACCAACATTCTTGCCTCATGATGGATAATGATGACGCATGGAAGTATTACCACGATGAAGTGGTGGAACAAATTGACCTGAATTCTATGTTGAACGCTACCGAAAGTATATGCAGTGCTCTCGGCTTCAAACTAGATAAATCATGAGAAGCGTACTGCCAAATATTGTCGTGGACCAGTATTTACCTCGCTTCTCTGGAACTTGATGTTGTCCAGCAGGGTGATGATCTTCAAAGCCGTATTTTATTCGCTCTATACTACCGACCAAATGGGCTCAAATGGAAGGATTTCAGTGATCAACAAGAAACAATAGAATGCCCTGATAGAGTCGTGAGAAAAGAAGAACACCAATGGACCTTGACATGATCATTAATGACATTCAAAATAAGCTTTGTTTCTAAAAGTAATAAAATTTCTTCATGATGACTAAAATTTTGAGTCGGTGTGTGTTTATCTCTGTCTTTGTCAAGATGGGGCTTTCTCTGTCTTTGCTTCGGGTCGACTTTTCTCTGTATCGCGTTGTATATAAAGGGTTTTCCTTTATGTGTAAAAAAATGTCATTGGTTCATAGTTTGTAAATAAATATGGTTTAATATACTAAACACGGTTTGTTGTCTGTCTAGCCGCGCGCGCGTGTGTGCGCCACGCGCGATTCAATCACCCGCGTAAAGGAAAAACACAGTGATATACAAGGCCCTTGTGGCCCCTGTGGCCCTTGTGGCCCGTTGTCAATAGTCATAAACTTCGTGTCATCAACGGTTTTATTCTGTTGATATCGAACCTTCGTACCGTGAACATCGTGGGTAAGCGTGTATGTCGTCATTGCCCGTTACCGGGATGTCACTCTAAATTTTTAGTTCGATTAGCAAACCATTTGGCTCAGGTACACCAGCTGTCTGACTTAGAGAGAAAATATTGGCTCCAGTTTGCTAAATTACAAAATACCAACATGGTTCGAGTTTATGATAAAGATACTCCGCCAAAGACCATTTCGTTATAAATAAGAGCAAACGTAGTTGAACCAGTCAGTTGTCAACATGGACCCAAGGTGGAAACACCCCTTTCCTGCTATTGTAGCTGGCCCCACTTGTTGTGGAAAAAGTCATTTTGTCAAACACCTGTTGGAATCTGGAGAAGAATTAATAGACGGAGCTCCTGAAAATATCATTTGGTGTTATGGAATATACCAACCGGCTTACGATGAAATGCTAAGGACTATTCCCAACATCACGTTCGTCGAAGGAGTTCCTGGTGATTTAGAATCTATGATAAACCCAACCATTCGGAATTTAGTGGTCATTGACGATTTAATGCAGGAGCTTAGCAATGATCAAAGAATTACCAATTTGTTTACTAAGGGCTGTCATCACCGAAATTTAAGCGTTATTTTCATTCTTCAAAATATTTTTCACCGGGGAAAAGAACTGAGAGACATGAGTTTGAATTGCCATTATTTGGTGATGTTCAAGTCTCCGCGAGATGGCAGTCAAGTCAGTCACTTGGCGAAAAAGATGTTTCCCGGTCATGTCAAATACATGCAAGAAGCGTTTCAGGATGCGACAAAACGCCCTTATGGCTACCTGTTATGCGACCTCAAACCGGAAACACCTACCGACTTCCGGTCGCGCACAAACATTTTCCCTGGGGAGACTCAGCTCGCCTATGTCAGAAAGGTATAAAAAAGCTCCGTCGTAGTGATTGATACCAGTTGAGTATGGCCCAGCGACTAAGAAAGAACCACGATTTTCTTAAGCTCCTCGTTAAGTGTACCCCAGCTCAACGTAAAGCAATTTTGAAAGCAGCCGACGACGCTTTAGTAAAAACCATTTGTGAGTGTGTATTCAACGTACTTAAAGAAACAGTCCCTGTCAGTAAACCGGCAAAGAGAAAACTTCTTAAGCACAAGAAAGTCTTGACTGCTCTAGCTGAAAAGAGTACCCCGCTAAACAAGAAAAAGCAAATCTTGATTCAACACGGAGGAAACTTTTTAAGTGTTTTGCTACCTCCCGTTCTTCGAGTGTTGAGCTCGCTTCTTAGTTAAGATGAATCATACAAGACGCATGGTTCTCGTTCCTGAAAACACTCTGGAACGATTGCAGCAACGCCAGCAGATATTAACACCACCTGTAACACAAACTCTGAAAAATCTGGATAGCCAAATGGGGGATATTTTAGAAAGTAAACAACTTGGTGATGAGGAAAAGGCGAAGCTTTACAATCAGGTGTTGCAACGGTACTTGACTTATTACGATCAGCGGAAAGGCCAGCCTCTCCATGTGAAGTTAACGACCCCTAAAACAACAGTAAGCCCCAAACCAGCTGAGAACGCAGAATCTACAGAGGAAGCTTCTCCAGATAATTCTCTTCCAACAGCAGTAGAGGAAGAGGTCATGAAAAGTGTACCCAAAATTTACAAACCTGGGGCTAGACAGTTGTTGGATAAAATTATAAAACACCAGGATGTGTTGCACTGGAATGATAAAGGAGAGCTGTTGTATGAAAACAAACCAATCCCAGGTTCTCATGTGGTCGACCTAGTCAACGACACATTGCGTCACCGAAAAGGATTTGAACCAGTGGGATGGTCCGTGTTTGCGAGGGGCCTGGCGCGAATGAATGTCCCCGAAAACTTGGTTCGTAATCCCCAACGTCAGAGTGTTATAAGAGAGTTTAAAGCAAGAGTGAGAGAGGAGACCCCAGAAAGTCCTTCGCGTTGGCTACCCACCCCACCTGTGACGTTATCTTCTGTCAAAAAGCAGAGGCGCAGAGTCGAGAGTCCTCGCCCTCAGGCTGTTCGATGGTTACGATTATAAATCATGACAAGAGACTTTTTTTATTGTGAAACACAAAACTTTATTTTGTAATTCAATAAACTGTGTTGAAAAGAAATTACATGGTGTCTGTTTACTGAACTTAGTGTTGTGCTTTTGCTCTTTGCTTGTTTACATGAGTGCGATATTTCGGAAAACCTATAGGAAAATGTTTTTCAATAAATCGTTTTACGAGACTATCATTTTTACTTGTGTTTTTAGAAAAACGATGGACAATAGCACTCATACTTATATGCCGACTACGATATAAAGCAAAATACAAACAGTAATGTCCGCAGACTTTTGAATAGATGCTTTGTAATGTCACAGTATTAAAAGTCCACTGGTTAGAATTGTTGTTTAAAAAGGCAGTAAATGTTCCTGAATATTTGCTGGGTGGTGATCCGTAAGAATCGAAAAATTCTCCCTCTTGCTCCTTGGTGAAATAAAACGCCACCCAATGCGAACCTGGCTTGTCACTCGTATCCACATTGGCGATAAACAGGGCTGGGTAATGTGAAACACTTGCAGGCAGCTGGTCTGAGGGATACACGCCTTGAAACAAACCTCGTGTAAATTTATCCTTTCTCAAAATAAGGGTCAGTTGAATAGTGTCCATTTTTAGTTTGTGTAGTCGAACAACACGTTGCTGTTCCCGTCAATTTCAATCACGTTTTGGAATTCAGCGTACACGATAAGGTTAACCGTATTGGCCAGTGGTTCCTTGAAATGAAGCTCAGCGCGCAGGTTACCTTGCTTTATTAGCTCAAAATGGTCACCTGAGCAGTGGTCTGGGGACAAGTCAAAGCAGAATTGCTGTGTAACCAGAGCCATAATCGCTTCTACTGATTTGATTACCCGCATCTTCGGATAACTTTCCAGTGCCTGAGAACAGGCTTTGATAGCCCGCTATTACATTTTGACATCTAGCTTCGTCAAAATTCAAGAACAGGGGTTTCCGAGGAATTTGCTCTCCGTCCACATAGACACCCACTTGAGTTAGATTGTGGTGTTTGAAGTTGAACGGGTTGGTACTGTAAGTTCCGTTATATGCCTGAGTATCCACTAAGACCAGCACGATTCGTTTAGGAATGTGACCCAAAAAGATGTTGTCGGGGTTAAAACTGCTAAATCCTCTTGGAATAGACAGCACTTTACAATCGATTCGGCGAACCGGGTACTTGGCGCTGGAGTGTTTTAGTGCAGCCGCATGGCCAAGTATAATAGAGGAGGCCAATTTCACCCGGCGAACGAACAAGATTGCTTCTGTGATTACCACCTTGAAAGTTGGAGCGGCTGCTGATGACATTAGACAAAACGAGTTCTTGGCTCGGTTCAGTTTGATTCTTAAATTCACTCCATTTAGCATCAACCGGTCTTGAAAGAAAATGTCGCTATGAATGGGCCCCATCATATCCACAATATGACTTTCTTTAGTGAAATCATAGCGAACCTTTGACCCCTTGTTTGCAGCATCGTCTGCAGCCACAGGGCTGGCAACATCCATTTTTCCAGGGGTATCTTTGTAAAACATGGCCATAGAAAGTTGACTTGTTTTTGCTTCTTCTCCGTAGTTTAGCAAGGTTTCGATCATGGCGCGATAAGGGTAGGTATTGGTGGATGGAGAGATCAATCGCTCGTTTAAGGAAACGTCCACTTGGGAAAACAGGGAATGTAAAAACAGGTTCACGGGACCTACTTGTGTATCGGTGTCTATGGCGGTTCCATTTGCTTTTGTGATCTTGGCTTTAACAAATAACTGAGTACGTGCCAAGTCCAAATACTCATCTCCGGTTCCCGAAACATAAAATTCGATCGGACCACTGTCCGTGATGTTACTGATGGGGTGGTACTCGATCCATTGCCCTTTGGAGATAGAGGTTTGTGTTACAGGAATCGTAAAGAGATCCAACTCTGATTTCGTACATTCCTGAGACTCGTGATGCACAAAGGCCATAGTTACTTCCAGAAAGAAAATTTCTCTTTGGGCTTCTTTTGCTGCGGAGATGTTTTTGCTTTCTTGCCTTGAGGCGAACTGATTTTGGTTCCTTGCCCTTTTCTTTTTATAGCTTTTTTGCCAGCTCCTGATTGTGTCTGCAATGAATTCTGAGAAGGTAGACCGAGGGCTTGTTTCGTGCGCTTGTGGACTGCTGTTTTAATGTTATCTCCATCAAGAACATCTTGGACGACATTGACACCTGTTTGTAAAGCCTTTTTTCCAATCACCTTAGCACCCTGTTGAAGGTGAGGCATCGCCCAGCGAAACAGACCTCTGAATATGGACCCTAGTCCATAAACATGCTGAAATCGAGCACCGTGAAACGCTGGTAAACTCCCACCTTTTTGTTTGGCTTGATTAACATAGTACTGTTCGTACAACTTGTGATTTGGAGTGTGGAGTTTCATCTTTAAAAGTACTGAGGTGCACTTTGACGAAAATGAAGTGTTAACAACACTCTCCCAAACTCAAATGGTACAGACTCCCCTGTGTCTGTCTTTATATTGACTTCGACAGTTTCAAATTGCTTTCTGCTGACAGGTAAATATTGGGGACGCAAAAATGATTTACTGACTCGCTCCCCAACCTTTCCTTCTACAGGAACAATTCGAAGCAAAGGTACCAATGCATCTCCAACATATTGTGACTGAATAAGATCACAGTAAATGAAAAGGTCGTGAAAGCCGTATTCCAAATCCACTTGTCTTTCAGCGGTAGAGGTATTAGAAATAATTTTGTCTGGTGAAAATCCCAGCAGGTATCCAATGTTACCAAAGAAAAGTTCTACGTTATTTTGTAGGTGAATAGTCACCTTTCTAGTGAACGCATCGTAGGAAAATGTCACGTCGTCATTGAAACGCTTTACATTCTCGATCAGCTCTTTCATCTTTGATAAGATATCTCCAATGGAAGAATAATGACCTGGTGGTACAATTAGGGCTTCCCATACTCCGGACAATTCTTGGTTCCGAAGGTAGAATCGATTACCAAAATTTTCTTGGACATAATTCCAGCTGTGAGGATAGTGAATTTCCGTTAACGCTACTTCCCAGTCCCCCGTCAAGCTAACGGTCTGAGGTAAACCAACTTGGTACTCAGTTAATGTGTTGCTGGGAAACTTATCGAGGCTGCTATTGCTAGGGAGATGCAGATAAAACTGTTTTACCTCCATCGTACCCTGTGTTGAAATGAACTTTTTAATCTGGGTATTCTTAATTTATTAGAAACCACACACCATTCATTTTATTATTTCATTTTCTTTTATTCACTACACAAAAAATGCATAAATTACAATTTCAAAATATCTCTTTCTTGAACCCAAGAATCAAATTTTGGATCTTTGCATCCTTTCCATCTCACCAGATACTCTACTACGCCTTTACGCTTTCTCTTCCGCAAAATCTCCTCGACGCGGTACACATCATCGTTCTTGATAATTTTCTGTAATTCGGGTTCATAAAATGTTCCATCTAAGATTTCACCTGCATCATCTTTTAGTTTATAAACAGGTACTTGACGAGCCATTCGCTTGTAAACAGTAAAAATTTCTTCCGTAAAATACGGTAAGTAAGATTTTTCAAACATTCTCTTCACTTTGCTAATCCTGACGCGATCTCCCACTTGAAATTTATATCGCACAGGCTTTTGAAAATCATCCCCATACAAAGTATCCCACACTTTAGCTTCATTCGCTTTAGTCACCTGACTCGGTTTCATTTTAATACTTCGGTGGTAAGTGTTATTGTAAGAAGACACTAACTGGGGTAATACATTGATATAGGTGAGAGTGTTTTTGGCCGTGAAATATTTGTACATCTTATTCTTAAATGTTCGGTTAAAACGCTCAACCACTGAGGCTTTGAGCCCAGAGTTAACAGTGAAAAAGGCAATGTTGTTGTCACGCAGAAATTTCTGGAACACGAGATTCTTGAACTCTGTTCCTTGATCTGTTTGCAGTTTGATGGGTTTGCGACCAGTAGAAAGGATCTTTTGAAAGGCTTTGACCAGTTCCTGACCTTGTTTTGTCTTCAACGGTAACACAAACGCGTACTTGCTGAAGATATCTATACAAGTCAGTAAGTATTTATAGCCCTTGTTGTAGCGACTGAGATTTTGGAGGTCGACCAAATCCGCTTGCAATTGCTCATCTATTCCAAAAACGATGACTCGACTTCTTTTGTAGCGTCTTCATGCGGGTTTGTGAAGAGTATAAACATCTTGCTGACTCAACCAATCTCGGACTTGTTTACGCGATATCTTGTTCCTTCCTTTCTCTTTGACTGCTCTGTAAACAGCATCTAAGCCACCGAAACTTGCGGGTTGACTTGGGTCGAGGTAGATGCTGGCTAGTTTTTTCTCCATCACAAAATTCCGAGTTTTGTACAACCACTTTACCACCGCAGCAAGCTAATACACAACGTATGCGACTGAAAATGTGTTCAAAACCAAAAGTGGATGATGGCGGACAGCAACCCATCACTAGTGTTTACCTGAACGGTAAAAGATGTAATGACTTCTCTCTCCCTGGTGCTGCTTTATATAGCTACTGTCGAATCTGCAATGAGGGACAAAAGTGTTGACACACTTCCGTAAAATGGCCCCTTTTTTCATAGTGGATATACTTATCCCCTTCCCCTGTCTACCCCAACCCCTTCCCCCCAAAATCAATGTTGAATTTTGGACCCTCAAGTCTTTTTTTTACTTCAGACAACATTGATTCGGGGGGTCGGGGGATTTACGGCGTTTAAAAGGAATGAAATAATAAATGAATTAAATGTTTGTTAAAAGCACCCGTTTTAAACAAGTGTGTCAACTACTTTTGTCCCTGATTGTCTGAAATATGTATCTGTGTTTTCCGGCTAGATTTTGGACGCTGCTGAATTTTTGTGCGATGACGTTACTCTATGGACCAAATTGTTTGTTTATAAACAACAATTTGAAAAGTTTGGTCCTGATTTGTAGTATACGTAGAGTAAAATGTACGAAGCGTATGTCATTACTTAATCTTGTACTCCCGCGCGCGTTCCTGATACCCTGTCGGGTCGAGAGGAAATCATTTGTGTTGTGATCAATGCCGCTGCTGCAGATGTAATTTTTTTTACAAGTATTATCAATAGTGGAAAAAGGATGGAAACACCAAGTTACAATGAAAATTGTTCTGGTAAATGGTTAACTTAAGCGAATGAAGTATTGCAACATGCATTATTGTTGACATTGACTTGTGCCATTAGTGAAAGGACGTGAACAATATACAGGTTATGAACGTCACAAATGATGAGCCAGTCGTTTGTGCTATGCCCTATAAATAGATGATTTTTTTTTTGGAGACCTTTTCAAATCTAGCGGATCCAAACCTTTAGCGTGTGTAGGCGTCGAACAGGTTAGACCAGGTTAGGAATGTACTTTTGTAATGATTTTAGATGACCGCCTGCCATTTATTCAGTGGCATTTTTTTTATTGGTGTTGGGTGGACAACTATTTCATTTCCCAGCTCGTAAATCACAGAATACCAAAGAAATTGTTTTCAAGATAGACACACCAGTTTGTATCATCGCCAAAACAGCAATTACTTTGGTCCAGAAGTTCACTTGATGACAAGGAAAGCGGGATAACACGTGATCGATGACGGCCGTACTCTGGAAAATCTTCCTTTTTTATGCGCTAATTCGTCACAAAATGCAAAAGAAGATTCCGCTATGTAGAAAGTACTTCGCAATACGTATTCTTGGCGAGAAAAATTCCAGCGATGTGGTGCAAATAAGGAGTTTCAACGGTTAACCACGAGAATACATATCGACATTAGGAGGTCATAACAGACTTAATATGTTACTTTCCGTTTGCCGAAACTTGGTTAACCGTTGTAACACGAAGGAAGCAGCGTTTTCCTCAGTTTGAGCTGTCGTTTTCTTTTGAGAGTCAAATACCAGTTCACGTTTCAAAGCTCTCTTTTCATTTTCTCTCCCGACAATAGACAACAACACAGGGTTTCGCTTGAGAAATGCAGTCCAAATACACAGACATATGCGCTCATGTCACGCTATTTACGTTGCGTTATCATGTCACACAGGGTGTCACGAGGTGGGATTGAAAGTAATTGTTTTCGTGTACACTTGCAATGTTTGCTACGCAGTCCTTAGTTTTTTATTGAATTGGCCATGAACTTACCTTCACTTTTCCGTAGTTTCGATATTGAACGCAGTGACGGCCGCTCCTCACTAACGTTCCATATTTCCGTGACTGGCTAGTGACTATCTCCACTACGTGTCAATCCTTACCCTACCCGTGATTGTTTGCGCCTTAACAATCGGATAAAGTGAAGAACGAGAAATATTCACTTTATTAAAAATATTTTCAGTACGCATACCCTTGAAATTCATCAAAAGTTGTACATGTGCGCGAGTTTCAGCGTCAGTTTTTAGCTTGTAAACCATATCGACGTTAATTCTGGATATCGCAGCCCTTTTATTACGTCATCACGTAATTCGAATTGGCCCTATAATTCGGTCGTGAATAAGTCAATGTCACCCCCATCACCAATAACATAATTACGTCATTGATTCCTTTAATTTCAGTTAAAATCAGTGTCATACACGGCTCAACTTGTGTGCAGTAGCACAATTTTGCATTCAGACAATGAGGGACAAAAGTGTTGACACAGTTCCGTAAAATGGCCCCTTTTTTCATAGTGGATATACTTATCCCCTTCCCCTGTCTACCCCAACCCCTTCCCCCCAAAATCAATGTTGAATTTTGGACCCTCAAGTCTTTTTTTTACTTCAGATTTTGGACCCTCAAGTCTTTTTTTTACTTCAGACAACATTGATTCGGGGGGTCGGGGGATTTACGGCGTTTAAAAGGAATGAAATAATAAATGAATTAAATGTTTGTTAAAAGCACCCGTTTTAAACAAGTGTGTCAACTACTTTTGTCCCTGATTGTCTGAAATATGTATCTGTTTTTTCCGGCTAGATTTTGGACGCTGCTGAATTTTTGTGCGATGACGTTACTCTATGGACCAAATTGTTTGTTTATAAACAACAATTTGAAAAGTTTGGTCCTGATTTGTAGTATACGTAGAGTAAAATGTACGAAGCGTATGTCATTACTTAATCTTGTACTCCCGCGCGCGTTCCTGATACCCTGTCGGGTCGAGAGGAAATCATTTGTGTTGTGATCAATGCCGCTGCTGCAGATGTAATTTTTTTTACAAGTATTATCAATAGTGGAAAAAGGATGGAAACACCAAGTTACAATGAAAATTGTTCTGGTAAATGGTTATCTTAAGCGAATGAAGTATTGCAACATGCATTATTGTTGACATTGACTTGTGCCATTAGTGAAAGGACGTGAACAATATACAGGTTATGAACGTCACAAATGATGAGCCAGTCGTTTGTGCTATGCCCTATAAATAGATGATTTTTTTTTGGAGACCTTTTCAAATCTAGCGGATCCAAACCTTTAGCGTGTGTAGGCGTCGAACAGGTTAGACCAGGTTAGGAATGTACTTTTGTAATGATTTTAGATGACCGCCTGCCATTATTCAGTGGCATTTTTTTTATTGGTGTTGGGTGGACAACTATTTCATTTCCCAGCTCGTAAATCACAGAATACCAAAGAAATTGTTTTCAAGATAGACACACCAGTTTGTATCATCGCCAAAACAGCAATTACTTTGGTCCAGAAGTTCACTTGATGACAAGGAAAGCGGGATAACACGTGATCGATGACGGCCGTACTCTGGAAAATCTTCCTTTTTTATGCGCTAATTCGTCACAAAATGCAAAAGAAGATTCCGCTATGTAGAAAGTACTTCGCAATACGTATTCTTGGCGAGAAAAATTCCAGCGATGTGGTGCAAATAAGGAGTTTCAACGGTTAACCACGAGAATACATATCGACATTAGGAGGTCATAACAGACTTAATATGTTACTTTCCGTTTGCCGAAACTTGGTTAACCGTTGTAACACGAAGGAAGCAGCGTTTTCCTCAGTTTGAGCTGTCGTTTTCTTTGAGAGTCAAATACCAGTTCACGTTTCAAAGCTCTCTTTTCATTTTCTCTCCCGACAATAGACAACAACACAGGGTTTCGCTTGAGAAATGCAGTCCAAATACACAGACATATGCGCTCATGTCACGCTATTTACGTTGCGTTATCATGTCACACAGGGTGTCACGAGGTGGGATTGAAAGTAATTGTTTTCGTGTACACTTGCAATGTTTGCTACGCAGTCCTTAGTTTTTTATTGAATTGGCCATGAACTTACCTTCACTTTTCCGTAGTTTCGATATTGAACGCAGTGACGGCCGCTCCTCACTAACGTTCTATATTTCCGTGACTGGCTAGTGACTATCTCCACTACGTGTCAATCCTTACCCTACCCGTGATTGTTTACGCCTTAACAATCGGATAAAGTGAAGAACGAGAAATATTCACTTTATTAAAAATATTTTCAGTACGCATACCCTTGAAATTCATCAAAAGTTGTACATGTGTGCGAGTTTCAGCGTCAGTTTTTAGCTTGTAAACCATATCGACGTTAATTCTGGATATCGCAGCTCTTTTATTACGTCATCACGTAATTCGAATTGGCCCTATAATTCGGTCGTGAATAAGTCAATGTCACCCCCATCACCAATAACATAATTACGTCATTGATTCCTTTAATTTCAGTTAAAATCAGTGTCATACACGGCTCAACTTGTGTGCAGTAGCACAATTTTGCATTCAGACAATGAGGGACAAAAGTGTTGACACACTTCCGTAAAATGGCCCCTTTTTTCATAGTGGATATACTTATCCCCTTCCCCTGTCTACCCCAACCCCTTCCCCCCAAAATCAATGTTGAATTTTGGACCCCCAAGTCTTTTTTTTACTTCAGACAACATTGATTCGGGGGGTCGGGGGATTTACGGCGTTTAAAAGGAATGAAATAATAAATGAATTAAATGTTTGTTAAAAGCACCCGTTTTAAACAAGTGTGTCAACTACTTTTGTCCCTGATTGTCTGAAATATGTATCTGTTTTTTCCGGCTAGATTTTGGACGCTGCTGAATTTTTGTGCGATGACGTTACTCTATGGACCAAATTGTTTGTTTATAAACAACAATTTGAAAAGTTTGGTCCTGATTTGTAGTATACGTAGAGTAAAATGTACGAAGCGTATGTCATTACTTAATCTTGTACTCCCGCACGCGTTCCTGATACCCTGTCGGGTCGAGAGGAAATCATTTGTGTTGTGATCAATGCCGCTGCTGCAGATGTAATTTTTTTTACAAGTATTATCAATAGTGGAAAAAGGATGGAAACACCAAGTTACAATGAAAATTGTTCTGGTAAAAACTTGGTTAACCGTTGTAACACGAAGGAAGCAGCGTTTTCCTCAGTTTGAGCTGTCGTTTTCTTTGAGAGTCAAATACCAGTTCACGTTTCAAAGCTCTCTTTTCATTTTCTCTCCCGACAATAGACAACGAATTAAATGTTTGTTAAAAGTGTTGACACACTTCCGTAAAATGGCCCCTTTTTTCATAGTGGATATACTTATCCCCTTCCCCTGTCTACCCCAACCCCTTCCCCCCAAAATCAATGTTGAATTTTGGACCCTCAAAGTCTTTTTTTTACTTCAGACAACATTGATTCGGGGGGTCGGGGGATTTACGGCGTTTAAAAGGAATGAAATAATAAATGAATTAAATGTTTGTTAAAAGCACCCGTTTTAAACAAGTGTGTCAACTACTTTTGTCCCTGATTGTGGGTGAGAGTGGGAACAAGAAGGTGAAATAGTCGTTCCCATTCCTCCTCGGTTAATTCTAGCTGATCCGCGAAGTTAAAAAATACCACCAATCGTCCCCAGTTTACTTTTGAAAAGACCTCAGAGTGGAGTTTTTTCAACCTTTCTAGACTCGAGCCCGGCAGATCTTTAAATTTTTGTTGAAGCATTTCCATTTCACTTGAAGACACTTTCAATGTTTTGGCTTGTGCGCGATACAGAGAAAAGTCGATCCGAAGCAAAGACAGAGAAAGCCCCATCTTAACTAAGACAGAGACAAACACGCACTGACTCACAATTTAGTCATCAAGGAATTTTATTACTTTTAGAAACAAAGCTTATTTTGAATGTCATTAATTATCATGTCAAGGTCCATTGGTTGACACGAAGTTTATGACTATTGACAACGGGCCACAAGGGCCACAGGGGCCACAAGGGCCTTGTATATCACTGTGTTTTTCCTTTACGCGGGTGATTGAATCGCGCGTGGCGCACACTCGCGCGCGCGGCTAGACAGACAACAAACCGTGTTTAGTATATTAAACCATATTTATTTACAAACTATGAACCAATGACATTTTTTTACACATAAAGGAAAACTCTTTATATACAACGCGATACAGAGAAAAGTCGACCCGAAGCAAAGACAGAGAAAGCCCCATCTTGACAAAGACAGAGATAAACACACACCGACTCAAAATTTTAGTCATCATGAAGAAATTTTATTACTTTTAGAAACAAAGCTTATTTTGAATGTCATTAATGATCATGTCAAGGTCCATTGGTGTTCTTCTTTTCTCACGACTCTATCAGGGCATTCTATTGTTTCTTGTTGATCACTGAAATCCTTCCATTTGAGCCCATTTGGTCGGTAGTATAGAGCGAATAAAATACGGCTTTGAAGATCATCACCCTGCTGGACAACATCAAGTTCCAGAGAAGCGAGGTAAATACTGGTCCACGACAATATTTGGCAGTACGCTTCCCATGATTTATCTAGTTTGAAGCCGAGAGCACTGCATATACTTTCGGTAGCGTTCAACATAGAATTCAGGTCAATTTGTTCCACCACTTCATCGTGGTAATACTTCCATGCGTCATCATTATCCATCATGAGGCAAGAATGTTGGTTTTGACTTGGGTGTTGAATAGCACAACCGTCGCAGTGATTCAGCTTTTCTTGTTGGATGAGTTTGTCAACCAAAGCCGCATAAGTCAGTTAGAATACATGTCCAATAAAACTGGCTATCCTTTGACGCTGGACAATGTTTCAAAGAATATTGGTGAGAGTTAAGACTTTTTTCCGAGCAAACTGACCTTTTAAGAATGAAATCATGATTGAACGGAGAGCGCGTTTGTATGTTGAACACATAATAGATTGTTCACTATCCAATCAGGGTTAAAAGAGCCCTCTTTTTCTGAATCGTCTTGTAGTTTTTGCGACAGGTATTTCATAGGTTTGTCGATAGACAGAGAATTACAATTTCGCAAAGAAATACAACATGTTCTAGATGATTGTGAAACAACATTCCTTGACTTTTTTGGAAGTGGGAACTCAATGTCTTAATCGCTTATTTTTAAAAAAAGACAAAAGCTAAACGGCTAATTCTTAATTGCATTTTTTTTACACAATACCTGGTCTTAAGTTGAAGATTTTTGCATAATCAACCCGCGGCGTGTTTGTCCAAAGACAACTATGGCTGAGAAATAATTCTCTTATGGTGGTCCGTTTTCCAACAAACTACAGCTACAACGGATTGCATTTCAAAAAGTATGGTGTGAGGAAATGACGGAGAAGCAGATTATGAAACCCACGTTGATCAGCAGAACTGCCATTATTACGCAATATCTACGATTATCCTGATGCCTTATTGGAAATGAACAATTTGTTCAAGCGAAGATTACAACAAAATATTTTAATTGTATCATCTGAAAAAGGACCTACCTACGAACCAAGATCTAAGTTACAGAGACAATTTGGTAGTTAAGTGATGATGTAACCATTAGCCAAATCAGTTATCCTTTTGGATACCGAGTGTTGACAGAGTGCGACGCACAAAATGTAGATATTTTATTAGATTTGTAAATAAAAAAAAAATACCGTTCCCGACAGGATTCGAACCTGTAGGCCTCGAGTCCCACCTGGCCGGCTGGACTCATCGGCCGAAAGCGAGAACTTCTTGCCAGTACCGGCGATGGCCACCGAACCATCGCTTTCCCGGCCATTTTTTTGATGACTTTTCAAACTTTTTAAAACGAAATGGGCGTGACGTCAATAGGAGGTCACACACGTTCCGATTGTAACGCTAGGTATGACGTCAGAATAAAATTGGTTGAAACGTGACTTTTCGTGTGTCTTACATGACGGGGGAATGTTAGGAGACTTTTCGTGATGGTTTTACATGTAGTACTAACCCCCATGAAATCCTGAACGCTGATTGGTCGAGAGTGAATTAATTCAGTCACGTGTTTGAAATACTCGATTCTGATTGGCTGTGTGATGAAGTAACCAGTATTACTACTGAGGAGAAAGTACGCACTTATTCTTTCTATTCACACCAATAATTAACTCACTTAAAGCACAAGTACAAGAAAATCAAACGAGTTCGTTTTCTTCTTCTTGTGCTTGGACTTTAATTTATTGAATTGGTGATGATCAAGAAAAGAATGATTGTGTTCCTTCTTCCCATGTTTCTGCTTCTGCTTTTGTTGCTGACTATCTCACTGAACTCAATTGAACCGGTTTTGCTTGCGTTTATATCGCTACTATAAACTAATCTTTAAGTTACACCGTTTCCCAACCAAGCGATTGTTGTAGTCAATGTTGTGAAGAATTTATTGTATTAAACAAATTGCTTTTCTTTACACATCGCAAGCAACAACCTCAGCGCTAAAAAACGACGTAAATTTACCACAGGTAGCCCAAGCTCACTATGAGAGCCCTGAACAACATTATCCTACTTAGCTAATTAATTATTCATACAGCGAGAAAATTATAAGACGTTGTATGGGGAAATATTCTTTGCTCACTAAATTAGCAAAATGTACATTGAATATCGCTTTGAAGCTTACCTTTAGCGTCTTCTTGTTTTTCTTTGTATTCCGACTGCATTTCAGACCTCCTAGGCACTGTTTAAGGCCTTTTTTTGAGCGACAGTTTTTCACGCAGATGACATTTCGCTAATTTAGGGCCTCTTCATACGAGCCCGGTTTCCGAGATCTCGCCTTACCTCTAAATCCTTTGGAAAATTTTTGATGTGTTCATATGAGAGGGCGGGCTGGCTTGGTTCCCGAGATCTCGGTTTTTCCAACCGAGATCTCGGTAAGCGGGCTGGAAATTTTGCCATATGAACACTTCATCCCGGTTACCGGGATGAAAGCGGAGTGAATTGTGGCGGTCCGGATGTCATCGTCTTGCATTGCCTGCTGTATTTTCCAGATCATAAGCATCCCATTTAACTGCAGTGATATAGCTTTAAGAGTTACCGATGCTAAGATAGGCCCGAAAGTTAAAATTTTTGTGTTTCGCTATGTTTGCTTTGTTTCCCAAATTTGGCGCCAGAACTCGTTGACCTTTTCTCATCTCGGAAACCGGGCTGAAATTTCTCATATGAATCCAAGGCAAAATTCATCCCGGTAACCGAGCCAGCCCGGTCAACCGAGCTCATATGAAGAGGCCCTCAGTGAGCAAAGAATATTTCTCCATACAACGTCTTATAATTTTCTTGCTGTATGAATAATTAATTAGCTAAGTAGGATAATGTTGTTCAGGGCTCTCATAGTGAGCTTGGGCTACCTGTGATCCGATCCGATCCGTCTGAGAAAACCATAAGTACTTAAACAACAAAGTACAAGTGTCGATGCAAACTTGGAAAAACAAAAAAGTACTTGACAACACTATTAAGAGAACTCTCGCACACGCAAATTCCTTTAATTTTGCCATAAGCAACATTTTAAGGTGTTTCGATTGAGTTTTTTGGAGACCATACCGATATTTTTCATTCGTCTTAAAAAGTAATTTTATCCCTGTCTGACCGTTATGAGGTTTTCACCACTGAATGATTTTGGATTTAATAGCCGTGATAAATTGTTTAATTAAAAAGTTCAAAATGACTCAAATTAATCCTAAGTAGCGTCAGAATGCTTCTTAATTTCACATTTCTCTGCTTAAAAATTTTGATATATTCCCTTTCATGCGATCCTGAAAACTAAGCTGTTATCTCATTACCTCTCTAAGTGCAACTTTATTCTAAATTTTGATTTTAGCGCTTCTCTGTATATCTCTATAACGGCTCGGCAGAATTATTTTTGTCCTTCATCAAATAATCTTCATGATCTGCATAATAATGTCTGAAACTTTCATTAAGATTGACTCACTGTAACACCTTGAAATTTCAAGGCAAACGTTGCCTAAACCCGGTCAAAAATCTGCGTTAGTATAACTTTCACTGTTTTGACGTTATGTTAATTTTTCCAAATTAATGCGGACCATACATTTTATCGTGTGTTTTGAATGTAAAACATTGACAATATTCGCACGAAGGCGAATGAACAATATCGGTATGGTCTCCGAAAAACTGTATCGAAACACCTTAAGGTCTTTCTCAAACTCACACCAACACTCGTATTTTGAGCTTAAAGTACTACCTGGTTTAAATCTAGAGAGAGCTAAGTTCTGTTTCTGATAAACTCTTGGTTTAACTTTGTGGTAAAATCAGACTAATCTTTTAAAAACACCTGCATGTCGACGCAAAGTACGCCACAAATAAGTGATTTTCAGGAAATAAATAGACGAAAAAATATATTGACTGTGTCTAAGTTTTCTTATGAAATAAAATGTTGCAGTCTTCCTTGTAGTGGACCTCGGGATCGTCACGCGGAGACAAACGCCTTGCGGGACGATCTCAACGACAACTGCAAACAAGACTACGGTTCTGAAACAAACCAGAAATAAAAAGAAATCATAACGCACTTATTTGTGGCGCATTTTGCGAAAAAAAAAAATCTATGATAAAGTCAGTCTGAAATTACACACTAAGAGTTACCCAAGATCTTTTTTCCTGATACTGTGAACTTCTTTTACTCCCCAAGTGATGAAAATGCTAATTCTCCTTGCTAATTCTCACGGTTCGATATAATAATAAAGTGATTTCTCGCGTGACACACCAATACCCTAAACTGTTGTTTTCTTATTCTAACCACCCTTCCAGCTTCAAAACTTATTGCTTGTGAGTCAAACGATCACATAGTTCATGGCAACAAAAGCTAGTACCCATTCCCCTTGCAGTTTGGGCAATGCAAGGCAGATTTGAGATGCATCTTAAAGTTCACAGTACATAAACGAACAAATAAACTAGCACAGACAGGCGATCCACCAAGACTATACAGTCAAGACAAGTCATTCATTCAGTCATAAATCAAGTCAAAGTCAATAAATCCCTAAATTATGCAGTCAATACGTCAATATCCCAGTTGAGCAGTAAATAAAAAGGTATATTGGTATGTCATAGAATCAGCAAGTAATAAGGAAAATTGATCATCTGTTAGAAAAAAGCACTCTTGGACCATAAATATATTGATTTTACTTGGTCGCCATATCCAGATTTTTTCAAACGGTTAACCCATGATTTTGGTAAAAACTGTGAATTCCTTTTTTGTTAGTTTCTGGACAAAATAAGCTATGAAATAATATTTGATAATCATCAAGTTAGAAAACGAGCCTTTCAATGCTATAAAATTATTGATTTTACATAGTCACCATATTGGATCTTTTCGAAGGGGTTAACCCATGATTTTGGTCAAAAAAAGGAAATTTCCCCTTTGTTTTTTTCTGGACCGAACAGGCCTTGAAATAATATTTGATGACCATTTAGTAAAAAGAAGCCTTCCTAGACTATAAAAATACTCATTTTACATGGTCGCCATACTGGATTTTTTTAAATCGGTTAACCGATGAGTTTGGTCCGAAACTGGAAATTTTGCATTTGTTTGTTTTGGACATATTAGGCCTAGAAATAATGTCTGATGATCATC
The DNA here is from genome assembly GCA_942486035.1 of Porites lobata. Taxonomy (NCBI): domain Eukaryota; kingdom Metazoa; phylum Cnidaria; class Anthozoa; order Scleractinia; family Poritidae; genus Porites; species Porites lobata. Next base: position 12,072 of record CALNXK010000755.1, on the reverse strand, counting down.
TAGTTAAAAATCAAGCCCTCGTAGACGATAAAAAAAAATCGATTTTAACTAGTCGCCACATCGACATGTTTTCAACCCTAACCCATGATTTTGGACAAAAAAATGGACATTTTATAAATGGGCCTTGTAATAATGTTTGATGATAATTGAGGTACAAAACAAGCCCTCTTAGACTATAAAAATTTGTATTTTGAAAGGTCGCCATACTGAGATTTTTTCAAAGGGGTTAACCCATGACTTTCATCAAACATTAAAAATTTCCTATTTGTTTGTTTTTGGGTAAAATGGGCATTGAAATAATTTTTGGCGATCATCTAGTTAAAGAACGAGCCCACCTAGACAAAAACATTGATTTTACATAGTTGTCATACTGAGATCTTTTTTGAAGGAGTTAACCCATGATTTTGGGGAAAAATGGGAAATTTTCCGTTTCGTTTTTTGTTTGGTTTTGAACAAAAAAAAAGCTAGAAATAATGTCTCATGATCATCTTGTCAGAAAACAAGCCCTCCTAGACTATAAATAATGGATTTTACATAGTAGCAATATTGCGTTTTTTTTTTTTTTTCAGAGGGTTAACCCATGATTTTGGTCAAAAATGAAAATTTCATCTTAGTTTGTTTTTGGACAAAATAGGCCTTTAAATAGTGTGTTGAGGATCTTTGAGGAAGAAAACAAGCCCTCCTAGCCTGTAAAAATATGATTTTTCATAGATGCCACATTGGTTTTTTTTTTTCAAGGGTTAACCCATGATTTTGGTCAAAACATGGAAATTTTATCTTTGTATGTTGTTGTACAAATGGTCCTTGAAATAATGTTTGGTGGTCATTGAGGTAGAAAACAAGCCCTCTTTGACTATAAAAATTTGGCTATTACAAAGTCGCCATACTGAGATTTTTTCAAAGGGGTTAACCCAAGATTTTGGTTAAAATTGGAAATTACCTCTTTTTTTGTTTTTTGGCAAAATAAGTCTAGAAGTAAAGTCTGATGATCATTTAGTTAAAAGTCAAGCCCTCAGCCAATCAAAGGTGCTAGCAACGTTTTCTCTTGCAACAAATTATTCAGCCTGTATAAACTTTTGTCCAAAGTCAATCAGCCAGTCAGCTATGCATTCAGTCAGTCATCAAGTCAGTCAGTCAGTCAGCCAGTAAGTCAGCCAGTCAGCTAGTTAGTCAGCCAGCCAGCCAGTCAAACAGAGAAAGTTAGTCAGTCAACCAGTCAGACAGTCAGTCAGTCAGCCAGTTAGTCAACCAGTCAGTCAGTTAGTCGACCAGTCAATCTGTTAGTCAGTCAGTCAATCAGTCAGTCAATCAGTCAGTCTGTTAGTCAGTCAGCCAGTTAGTCACTCAGTCAGTCAGTCTGTCAGTCAGTCACCCAGTTGGTCACTCAGTCAGTCAGTTAGTCAACCAGTCAGTCAGTTGGTCAGTCAGCCAGCAAGTTAGTCAGTCGGTCAATCAGCCAGTTAGTCAACCAGTCAGTCTGCCAGTCAGTCACTCACTCACTCACTCAGTCAGCCAGTTAGTCAGCCAGTCAGTCAGTTAGTCAGTCAGTCAGTACATTATTCAGCCAGTCAGTCAGTTAGTCAACCAGTCAGTCAGTTAGTTAGTTTATCAGTCAGTCAGCCAGCCAGTCACTCAGTCAGTCAGTTAGTCAATTAGCCATTAAGTGAGTTGGTCAGCTAGTCAGTCATTCAGTCAGTAAGTCAGTCAGTCAGCCAGTCAGCCATCAATCAACAAGACTGTCAATTACTGATGCTGACTGTATAAACCATAACGTAGATTGCATGTCTGAACTTAGCTACAGTCAGTTTTACGTCTTTTTATCCTCCATGTGAAAATCATGAGAACTTTGAACAAAGTTCTATAGACAGTGCTGACAAAGTTTAAAATTTGAAGTAGTTTTCAAATTTCCAATTTTGCAAAATTATGAATGATATTTTAGTTATCCACCCATTTTAATATTTTATCAAAGTTGTTGTTTGATAAAGTGGTAGGCTTGACAATTTTTTTGGCTAAAATTCTGGGGTTGTGGAGTTCAGAGACTGCCATTTTGAGTTGGAGATTTTCTTTTCAGAAACACTCTTAACTTAATTTATGGCTTTTTGTTGTTATCCTTTTTCAAAACATTTTAAGTGCAATGTAGTGGACGTAAGGTTCTTTGAACGAGAAAATGACTTGACTGAGTAATGATATAAAACTTCAATGCACATCAGTGTACAAGTAAGCTTGCAGTACTTGTTCCTTTTTGGCCAAATTAAAGCTTCTTTTTTTTTTCAAAACGTTTCTATTTCAGCCAAACTATGACCAAATCTGCAGTAATGTTGCTGACACAATGATTGTGAACTTAAATTAAAAGGTTGGCAAATAATTGGGTCATTGACAGTGTAGTTCTTTGACAATGACTTTGCAATGCAATTTTGCACATGAAGGTGATGTAAAACTGCTGTAAACTACAAGAACTTAGCTCATATCTATAACATAACTGCGGCAAAACTGATCAGAAGAAAACTAATACTTATCCAGGAATAAAATGCCAAATCTATTTGGCATGATTAATTTTCAGACCAAATTCTTAGACACACAATAAACTAGGAATATAAAATTGAATTTTTATGTGCATTTTCATAGTATAATTTATTGTAAATTAGCAGCGTTTATTCAACACCTACAATGGGTTGTAGGTTGAGTGACATCCACTAAAGTGACTCAAATTATGCTTAGTTGTCGTGATGCAAGAAGTTAAGTGTTTTGGAAGTTTCCTTCATTTTGTGAAGACACTGAATTGGACGCCTTCTTGAGCTTCAAACGAGACTGTTATTTCCTAAAATAGTTTAGGGTCTAGTCAATTTTAACAAGTGCATTTACCCATCAAAACCTGACAGTGAAATAGATCCAATCACTTTTTATCAATTAACTGCTCTGAGTTGATGTTCTAGATTTTTTTCAAAAACTCACTTTTTGGAAATTTTAAGCAAACATCATTTGTTTTGGAAACCAACTTCTACATAACAAAAAGTGGACGATAAAACGCAAGATACGCACGTGTTGAACTCACGGGCTTCCCTGGGAACTAGTGGAAATAAAATGGCTGACAAACATCCACCGAGGCAGGTAGCGTTTCGCAGTTTTGACCATGCAGTTATATTCAGGAGACGTCCACAATCAAGACGAAGGATCGAACCCAATGTAAAAGAAGAAAATGATGCATGGAAGTATCATTTCAAGTGAAGAACTCTAGGGAAAAGCTAGAAAGGAAAGTTAAGACAGGGATGATGGATGTAGCGATTCAATGCTTAACAAAAGTCTTCTCACTAAGAAACTATCTGCAAGCACAAAAAAAAATTATAGTACATGATTTTTCAGTGTTTTAGTTTAAAACACTGCTTTTTACTTTGGAAGTATGCTTAGCCTTCTGCAAGCGCTACCATCAACATGCCTAGTCACTTAAAAGCTATGTTGGAATATCACATAGGAAACGCATAGACTACATATATTTTTCATATGAGTGACATAGGAAAAAATATGTTTATGTAAAAGCTATGTAGCCTTTATCTCATGATAAAGCTAAATGAAAATGTCACATAGTGAATACATAGGCTGCAAATATGTTTCATCACATAGCATAGAATATACATAGCACTATGTAAAAGCTAAGAAACTTGTTGGAAATAAAAGTGAAGATCGAAATGCTATGTAAAAGCTATTTTACTTTGATGCATAGTGAATACATAGGATGCTAATCGGAAGGAAAAGCAGAACTTTCTATTGCATAGTAAATACATAGCTATGTCAAGACTATGAAAAGATTTTGAATAGTATTTGCATAGGTATTCAAAAGCTATGTGCTTTTCAAATAGCCTAAACATAGTTTCAACATAGATTTTGCATACTTTGGACTATGTTGTTTGGTGTGTTACATAGTTACTACATAGGCAGTAGTGAACATAACATAGCTGAAACATAGTCCAACATAGTAAACAAATAGCATGAGCATAGGTTTTGCATATGTCTGGTTCTACAAGGGGGATCATCAGAAAAGGAAACTTTTGCCTTCTATTCTTTACTTACTAATTTTCAACAAAATTGTATCAATGAATCTTGTGGCAAAAAAAAAAAACAGTGAACAAATGAAACTCCATACAGCTTAAATCATATGAATAATGTAGTAAACTACTGGGTGTGCGCATACAAACCAACCCTTAAAGATATCCTCCACTGTTAACTTCCTTAAAATGCAGGCAAATGCATTTTAATGTAATGTCCTGGATAAGATATGTAATTGTCTTTTGAACAAGCCAGCCACATTTTATTTATCTGGTTCACTCAAGAGCTGGATTACAAAGTAAACTATGCAACCCTTTATAATACAGTACTGAAGATAACCTCTATTCTAAACATTGAAGACCTGATCCAGTCTGTTTGTGGCATATGCATCTGACCTGGAAGAAAAAGACACAAATCAACGTCAGCATCAGGATAAAACTATTTCTAAAGTCAGGGGTTTCAAGTAGCCAGCTGGTTAAATTAGATACTGTAAAAATGTGTAAACAGCTGTATCAATGAGGGGCCCATAATTATAAGTTGCTCTTTTCTAGGGTGTTTTTTCTTGGGGCATGCTTCCCCGAAGATCTTGAAATTTTTGAGGCACTAAAATAAATTCGTTAGTTGTTGGTGCTTTTGAAACATTACTACACCGGAACCTCTATTCAGGGGATAGCCCGCCAGCAAACTTACAATTTGGGGGATATTATAAAAAGTAGAAGCACGAGAGGCACGCAAGAGGAGATGCAAAAGCAAGGAGCGAGGAGAGAAAGGAGAGCTTGCGATGATCACTGATAAATTTCATGTCAACCTCAGAAACCCCTGGAAATTGCAAAGCGTGAAAACTGTCACCGCAAACGTGCCAGAGATTAGAAAAGTGACAACTGCCTTTCAAGATTAGAAAGCCAAAGGGAATGTAGAATTTATTTTTTATTGAAAAAGCACTTTTGTGACAGCATTCCATTGCATCAAAGCCAAATGTTTTTTACCACTGATATGATTTTTTTTATCCACTGGACATGGAAAATCAGCATGTCTGACAAATCAGTAAGACAACAGAACAAGTAGACATAGACATCATCTATTCATGCTTATGACACAAGATCATCCTCCAAATATAATATGTACATCAAAAAATTTAATCTTGAAAAACTACATCGTGTGTGTGTGTTGTAAGACAAGCTGTCCCAATTTTTATAAAAATTATGGAATGAGATACCCCTGAGAGATACATCGTATGTAAAAAAAAAGTTTCAGCAAAAATTAATCAGTGTGCTCTTTGAAATATTAAAAGACAATTTTTATGATTACCTTGATGAAACCATGATAACGCAAGAAATAAAATTGCAAAATCCTTAACCTTAGCTTCTTTCACCGTTGCATTGAACAAATTTGTCTTTCTTGCTTTTGAAAGACAAAAGGGTGGTCTTTTTCTTGGGGCATGCTTCCCCAGAAAATCTTGAAATTTTAAAGCACTGTTCAAAATGCATTTGTCAGTTGTTGGTGCTTATTGAAACATTACTACAGTGGAACCTCTGATCAGGGCTGGGGACACCCTCAGAACTGACAAAAACTGTCGGGACTGTCCCCTGAATACACTGTAGAAGTATGCCTTGAATAGAGGTTGGGCAAGGGGTTTGCTAATAATTGACCAACAAAGGATTTACTTCAGTTCTGGAATCTGCTGCAGTTATCATTATTTTTTTAAGCAGCTGAATAAAAAATCACAGTTAACTTTTCTCCAACAAATTGTTGCATTGTTGTTCCTACAACTGCAGTACATCACTTGTAATTTAAAAGAGATTATTATTGTTCATGCTGTGAAAGCTGCAATCATTGTGATCAGTGAACACTTTAACTTATCAACCCTCTTGGTGGTCAGTCATGTTCTGAGTACTAAGTTGTCTCCTGAATGAAGGAAAGACCTGGGATTCAAAAAATGTCCCTCTCCCCTGAATAGAGGTGTCTCTTCAACAGAGCTAACAGATAAAAAGATTATGTGAATATTTGCCTGGGGCCAAATTTCACGTCCCCTAAATGGAAGTCACAGTCTCTTGAATAGACTGAGGTGTTTTAATGAAGAGGTTTTTTGAGTCCAGTTAAAAACCAATACTTACAAAACAGGCCCCAGTCCCTGAAAAGCCGATTAATCTATCTTCCGATTAGCAGTTAATCCACGATTAAATTTCTTATTCCCCAGGGCCGAGTTGTTCAAAGCTGGGTTAAGATAACCCAGGGTTAGTGCGAGATTTGAATTCAGATTTGAAAGCTAAAAAAGCATTTCAGTTTTAATTCTTTTTGTCTACTAGTTGATGATTGGAAGCTCTAAGAATAACAGAGAAAATTACCCGACAAAATGCTTTTGAACGCCAGAAAAAGAAACCCGGGTTAAATTTAACCACGGGTTAAGCGCTAATCGGCTTTCCAACAACTGGGCCCAGATAACTAATCGTCGGTTATGAAGTATCCCGAAATTAACTAATCCCAGATTTGCGCCAAAATCCGGGTTAACGACATTTTTGACTGCCTGCATGCTTCTACAAAGAATAATTATATGACACAAAAAATTGGCGACAGAGCATGGTTTCCTCTCGTCTGCCTTTGGAGATCGTCTTTTAGGATTTCTACTAGTTCTTTGATTGACTCTCCGTCAAACCATTCTGCGGCAAAGTTCTTCATCTGTTAGTTGGTAGAGGTCAATTTCTTGCTGTTGGAACTTTCTTTTGCATATTAGTGAAACAGTAAGTCCGCCATTTTGTATGTTTTGACAAACTTTTTCCCCCGATTAGTGAGTTAAGCATCCTTGCTAGGTGGGTTAAATTTAACACGTAGTTTATGCCTATCGATTAGTCTTAATGGTGCTTTTAGGAACAGAATCTAATCGTGGGATAAAATTTATTCCATGACCAGGGATATTAAAATCCTAAATTAGTGATAATCAGCTTTCCAGGAACAGTGGCAAGAGCTATTATTTATATTTACATCAATAATAACAATAATAATGATAACGTCATTCAATAAGGATAAACACATAACATTCAGATCGATACTGACAATAATTTAATATTTATAGACCTTAAGACCTTAATACCCTAACAGAAGTGACTATAGATGATCAGATATGCCCAATTTAACCGGGAGAGGTCCCTTATCAAAATGCCACCCAATTTACTAGTTACATTCTATTTTGATATGCTAGTAGTGTACTACCAATGAAAGTGTACAAACCAACCTAGTGACTTGTCATCTCTTTCCTGTGGTAAATATCTAACAATCTGCCACAACCTGTTGAAATCAAAATTTTGATGGTGTGGCTCATAAATACAACTTATTTCCTACACATTTTAAAAAAATTGAACTTGATCCTGCTAGTAACTTGTCAGTGGATAACTTCAAAAAAATACTGACGACTTTGATGGGTCAACACCTGAGCCTGCGATACGGTCAGGTGATACTGGTCACGGGAATTTTTTCCTCCAATAGCTGCCTCGATGTTCGAGAAGTTTAAGTGAAATCTGTAACAGCGTTATCAAGTTATTTTGGGATGAAGTTTTTATGGTTAGAAATACGGTAAAAACTGGACAATCTCGATGTTTAGCCATTTTCTGTAGAAAACAAAGTGCATTTGAAATGCAATTTCACCTCATAGTTATTTCAATTCTTTTTAAAAACGTGTGTGCAAGATCATTTTGACAGCTAAACCCTATTGAGCTACCTTAAATTGTTTGTTAAAAAAAATTGGTTCCGGACTGCTAAAAACTTTGCCAAAATTTCAAGCTTAGTCAAGATCATTACAGAATCATGCCTACGTTGTATTGATTCATGTCAATAGTAAATGCAAATTTTTCTGTCAATCCAATGTCTCCTATTATTAATTTTTTGGAGGTGGAAATTGGTGAAACATCTTAATTGTTTTGGAGACAATAGAATAACAAAAGATGCCAGAAAGATCAAGTTCTGCAGCCTTAAAGCATGTTGTGTGACTTTATTCAGTTACAGCATTTCTCATAACTTTCCTGCATTAAAAAGTTGGAATGAAAAGTCTGAAGAGAATCTTAAGAAATCTTGATGGTCAAAATAAACAGGGTGCCCCAAAAGGCAAGCATGTGAGAAACTGAAAGAAAGCAAAAAATCTGAGAAAGGCCATATTTTTGTCTCCAGTCAAATTTGCCGAATGAGCAGTAATTTGTAAGTGCTCGAAGCAGAATGGATACATATCGCTGTGGTACTAAATGCAACGTTTCTACGAAGTTTTTTTTCTTTTGAAAGCGTAAGTTGACATGAAAGAATTATTATGCTATCACAAAAATAGTATAAAAGGATGTGAAGCAAATCAAAAAGTCATAAAAGATGCAGAATGTTTCAGTTTGATGAAAAGGATAGGTGATTTGCATAATACCTGATGAAAACAACTTCGACCGCAATTCAAAACTGTTCACCTTCACGTTCATTTGTTTTTGTGGTTCAAAGAATAGATTTTATGGCGGAAGACTCATTCTAACAATGGCTTAAATTTTTAAAATATTTTTGTTCAAATGTGTCAATAAAACTCAAAACAATTTTTATGGACAAGTTGAGCGACTGCATTTTTTTCAAATAAACGAGGATAACGTAGCCGAAAAACTGAAGCTTTTTTCTTATCGCTTATAAAATCAATTTGTCCATTCATTCAATCATAACAGTTAATTTCATTTTTTCTACGAAAATATTGTTTTGATCTGTCGATCCTGGACACAAAATCATGCTTAACACTTCAGTTTTTTAAACAAAAAACTGAAAGAAGCGAAAACGTCAAAAAAGGAAATTACGCAACATTAAATGCGTCAGCATCCGCAGGTTTTGATAATACTGAATGAATAAAACGTTCTAATAAATACCTTCCGCAGGCAAGGGAGTATTTAATAAAAAAAAAATACCATATGCAAATAGTCAATGGGACGACGGTGAATTAATACGTTTGTTTTTGAATTCCATAATGTAAAATATTTCATAAAGCAAAACAATTTTTGACAAGAGCATCATTTTGTTGTCATTTCATTCTCATTCACAGAGATATCAAGCTTCTCTTGTAATATATTCCAAAATGGCTGCTTCAGTGATACACGCAACACTCGCAAGAAACAATATTACTAATAATAACTTTCTAATCAATCAGCTACTAGCAGAAACAATGTCTGATGTGAGCAAAAGCTTAGTACCTACAAACATTCAGGAATTGTTCCTTCCACTTTCTCGTGTTCATTCATACGGCACTAGGGCGTCTACATCTCAAAACTTTTATAGAAAAAAATCAAATCTTGAAATAAAAAAGAACTCTTTCTCAAGACTTGGTGCCAAATTATGGAATGAGATACCAAACAAGTTGCGCACACTTTCAAAACACAAACTCAAATTTAATATTCGTGCATCATTGTTTGATATATTGGAGACTTGCAATACCTATTATGAAACAGATGAATTTATTCTTAAAATGAAGAAAGCAGAACCAATTTTTTTGTAATCCTGCCTATAAAAACAGCAAGCTATTGTTTTGTTTTTCCTTTCCTCCTAAGAGTTTTAAATGCATCTTTTTCATATGTTTTTCTTCGTAAGATTATAATTTTTGCAATTAGTTAATTGCTCTATATTTATTTGAAAACTGATGAATCTCTCTTGCTTTCTCCTTTTTTTTACCTTAATTTTACTGCAGTTATTTTCTTTTCGCGCCATCCCTGACCCGCCTAGACTAGCTATAGCTATTTGTGGTGCCAGGACACTTGTAAAAATATTCTTTAGAAAATAATATTATTTATAATACAGTCTTGAAGTCTCGAACAATGCAAGATGAGACTGGTAACTTACTTTTGAGCAGTACTGTAATACCAAATACGTCTTCATATGATACGAAAGCTGAATTCGATAATTGTTTTATTATTCATTCAAAATACTTCCTTGTTTAAAAACATTGCTAAAACATGCTTACCTCCATCAATGTTAAGTTCATCTTCGATAGACTCATAGTGCACATTTAGGGTTATTCAGCTCCGCAAATATTCTCCAAATAGCAGATGTCACCCTTTGAGTTGTCTTTTTCCTGTTCTTGCCATGTTTTCAGCTATTATTTAGCCTAGTTCTTACTCTTGAAAAGAGTGAAATGTCCGCCATTTTTGTTTTCACAACCAAAAGAACTCAACCTCATCCCCAGGTCTTCCCGGTTAACAGTGCATTAACCTGAAAAAAGCTGCATTTTTGACGCCATTGGTTCATTAAACGCAAAATTCTTCCAAATTTGGTCACCAGTAGCTGGTTATGGTGAATTATGCATGTGCTTTTAGCCAATCAGAATCGGGGAAATATTTTGAATGAATAATAATGATTAGTAAAATCCAACTAGTGGTCTATTATCAATGCTGCATTCTGATTGGTTGAGCTACTACCAGGCTATATATTATAAACACCGCGGCAAAACGTCTACGCATGCGCCAGGTTGAGCATTTCCGGTCTCTTCTTCAGTCACACTTTCCAGTCAGATAAAAGTCTCCCGCGCGCTCTCGGCTTCATTCTGTGTGCAGCTTGTGGTTCAGTTGTTCTGCTTTATGCTGCTCGTGTTTTTTACTATTTTGTAGTTATTGAAATTGCTTTTATGGATAACCAGGCACAGATCACTGAAACAGTTAGTCGATTAGATTCAAAAAAGGTAAGATGATAATAACTCAGTGTATAATTTTGGCTAGAGCGTCAGGTAAACTGATTTTCATTCACGAAAATAAAGTTTTTGACTCTTTATTTTTCACTTGACCTGGCTGAAACTAAGACATAAAATTAAAACGTTATCATTGCAAGCTTGTGTATTGTAGTTCTAATTTTCAGTTCTTCAGTTTCTCAGTCTACATGTGTTAAAGCCGATTCAAACTTTATTTGGAAAACGACAACACACAATCGCTTTGTAGTTTTGTTTACCAGTGGGTTTTCCCTTGTTTTAAAACGAAACTCTTCTGGGTTGATTGCCATTAAACATAAGCTTAATTATACTGTTGAGCCGGTTGGCAGCAAGTTGACAACTCTAGTTATTTATTTTTTCATTCTCAGAATCAGAGAGCGAAAGCTGGTTCAGTGGCCTTTAGAAGTCGAACTTTTCATGCCATGTATTTAGCAGCTAGAAGTTTCGTGTTTGCATGAGATGCAGCCGAGCCGCTCAGTCTGAAATTATTGAAGTCTTCAACAAAAGAACAACCATGTAAAAGAATTAAATAGGCATTTTCTTGAATGAAAGTCACTTATAGGCATGTTTAGTTTCCCGGTGACTGCAGTCATCAAAGTCAAAGTTGTTATTAAATCCCGCCCATCTTTTGTTTTGACTTCTCGTTTTCTCTGATAATAAAACAAATTATTGAACGGACCAAAATTTTATTTCCTGGTTTTTTTTTTATGCTAATGATGACGTCTTTATTTTGGTTTCTTTCATAAGTATTGTTATTCTTTTCTTAGTTGTCGCCTTCTCCCAAATTAACTTATGCCAAACCAGTAGCACGCAAGAAAGCCAGTAAAAACAAATTCGTCTTGTCGAGCGCTCGCGACCTGCAAACTTCAAACATCATTTTCACCGTTGGTGCAAACAGATAACCATGTGGTGCAAAAGTTTGAGAATAGAAAAATATATAAGCTTTCGAATGAAGTGATTTTTTTGGCCCCCTTTTTTGTCTGTTTCGCCCTTTTTGCTTTTAAACTTGGCGCGACGGCAAAGTTATGCTTACGCTATTGGTTTATATACTAGACCGGAAATAAAAAGCTGACCGGATATTAAATTTTGTGCTCATGCGCATTGCGTTTTGCCGCGGTGTTTATATTATAGCCCACTAGTAGCGAAGAGCGCCGGATTTTTGGCAGCAAAAAGGGATTTATGTCCAGCTTTAATCAGCTAAAAGTTGTTTTGGCTCGATATTTTTGACCAACTAGTTGGATTTTACTAAAACAGTTATTACTCTCGCCCTCATGGCCTCTGAGTCAATAGCCCATTCGACCTATTGACTCAGAGCCCTGGAATAATTGTTAAAA
>CALNXK010000754.1:15000-61302 GCA_942486035.1 Porites lobata | reverse complement strand
CCAGCAAACTCTATTACGTTGACAATTACGGTACTTGCATGTAGCATGTAAATTTATTGGAGATCCATGTACTGTATACTGTATATTTTGTAAGGAGAGGTGTTAAGGAAAAGGAGGCTGCAATAGTAAACCCTTCTTTGATTATTATTTTTTCCAATATGGTCACTTTATTGAAAAGGCAAGTTAGTGTCAAACTTAATACTGCTATCGATCCCAGTGGATCAGTTAGTCCAGTTATTCCTGATAAGAATTTCCCTTTTCCTCATCGTTCCAGCAAACTCTATTACGTTGACAATTACGGTACTTGCATGTAGCATTGTCAAACTTAACTAACCCTGTGGTTCAATTAATTCAATGCTGGCTGAAAGTTATACTGTACGAAGTAATTCTTATGGATGAAAATGGCACAAAACTTCCCATTTGTTTATTTTATTGTTCAAATGGCAGTCTTGACTGAATTTGACCGTAAATAGTTTAGTGGCAACTTGATCCCATCTGATCTGGAACCAGGGCAGGCTGAAAGACAAAATGTGAAAAAAATTAAAAGAAATTTCGTTTTGAGCTACAACACCCCCTGCCACGCCCCCAAACCACCTACACAGCCAATTTTATGCTAATAAATAGCCTGTATACAGACCCCCTCCGACCCTGCAGGAAAAGTCGGAGAAGGGAGGGGAAGGGGGGGGGGGGTACTGCACACAGGCTAGCTGATAAAGAGAGAGACTGGAACTCTGAAAATTGAAGCACAATTCTGCAACCGCACGTTTATGGTATATCTATGTGTTACTGGCAAAAATTATCAAGACAGTCAATTTAGAAAAGTCTTTGGCAGTTATAACAGATGTGCAATATTCCTGCTTCCTGCTCAGAACGAGCTGAGTTTCATAAATTGTGCACAAGGTGAATGTTAAGTGTAAACAAAGTTTCTCTACTGCACTTGCTTACCTTACCATTACTTCATGAATGCCTGGTGAATGGATCTCTTGCTTGTGTTGAAATGATGGCATCCGCCTTTGTTTTTTGAAGGTGACCATGGTGACCGGGACGAGGCAGTGTTGCTTTTCTACCCATTGACTGTCTAACCCAACTCCAGTCAGAAGAAGCCACCCCCAACATTCTTGTGCTGCAGGAAGTGATACATGTACATCTCCATCCAAGAGGATTAAGGAGTGAATTTGGCTAGCCACGTATATTTAAGGGCTATCTACTGTGTTTGACCCCTCAACTAGTACAGCAAAACACTGGCCCATTTCCAACCTGTCTTAAGCTTGTCATGGCTAACTGGAGGGTGGCACTGGTTTCTTCTACAAAGTCTCTAGCAGTGTACACAGTTGCTGTGTGGATAAAATGAATACAATAAAACTTCTTTTCTACTGCACTTTAAAAGCTGGAGCAACCTATTTCTGACTGTGAACAACTCGCCTTTATTTGTGCAAGCAAAACTTGAATCCAACTTCCTTCTTGAAGGAATGGTTTCAATGACAAAAAATAACACTAATACAGTGAATGTACTAGTAGGATGTCTAGTCCTCTAGGCTTTTGACTGAAGATGAACGGAATCATTACACTGAGAAAAGATTGATTTCTGGCATGAAATGGTTTAATCTTAAGTCTCTGTCTTAGCCATTAGAATGTATCATCTGGGCTGGTAATTAGCAGTGTGTGCAGATTAGGCAGCCGGAAAAAACTAGACATTGCGATTTTCTCCCCATTTGTGTGGAAAAAAATCCACGGCATAAAATCAATACTGATCTGGTACAACCGACCAGTCTCGGTGAGATTAAGAACTTACAAAAACACCAGCCGAAGAATTTTCTACCTTTTCTCGCCATTACCAACCTTTTACAGAGCAAAAATCGTGCAGGGACTACATTCTGCGATTTGATACCTTTCATTCCTTTATTGATCCTGTTTATTGTAACCGACGCGGTGTCTGTCATGGGCTTTTTGACCAGTCCCCATAATTCTTTTAAGGGTCAGTGAGATCTTGAGGTGGTTTTCACCTTTGAGATCCAGCTGCAATGCTAAAAGGTCCTTTGGCTCTTCTTTTAAGATTAGGGATGGGTTTCAATTCTGGCATATAATTATGTGAACAGCTTATACTTCAGCACACCCCATATCAAGTGCACAAAATAATAGACTACTGTAAGCATTTACGTACCACAAGTAAAAATAATGTTTCCACTTCCTTTCCCCAGAAGATGCTGCCAGTGATTGTTTATGTGGTCTGTCAGAATGTGGCATAAGTAATGGTCCCCCTGGATTCAAGAAGGAAAATCAACACTGAACCCTAAACCTGAAAGAGGCAATCTTGAGGTTGTCTATATGTTCAAAAAAGCTGTCTGCTTGACAGTCGGAGGAAAAGGCCTGTGATGAATCTTAAAACCTTGTTGTGTATGTCCAACACTTTAATTCTCTGATCAACTAGGAGAATAATAAAGTTTACATCTCCAACAACATTAGTACCATGCTGTGGAGATTGAAGGATTAATCGCTTGCTTATGATACGGAATCCTTTATTTCAATGTGTGGACTAGACAGAAAAGACCAACATAAACTGCAGCAATTAACAATCTTTGGGCTACACAAACAAGTATGGAGGGTCAATGGTTTTTTGTTTCAGTGTACTCCTGTGATTATCTTTGCTTTGTAATGCAACAGTGTCTCGATGACTCACACTTTGTTTCTGATATATGCCGACATTCATTATTCCATTTCACATTTCATTACTCCCCCCAAACGTGAGTTTAAAACAGCGTTTTTAATCTGTTTTGCTTTGAACAAGCGTGAGCAGCACAAGATGAACAATCATTCTGATGCATTCAGCTGAATTCTGAATGGCTGAATTGTTATGTTGCTAAGGGAATGTCATGCTTGATTCCGTGTGGGTTATGTAAACACAAGACCAATTGCCATGTCTACGAAACGAATATAGGAGGAAACTAGTCTTGTACAACCTCATGAAAAGCCTTTATTGCAACTCGACATGTTCCATCAAAATCGGTGAAAACAAAACACAGCCTTTTTCATATTCCAGAGGTGTACGCCAAGGCTGTATTTTAAGCCCTCTTTTATTTAACCTCTATTTAAACAATGTACCACATTTATTCGAAAACACCTTATCTGACCCATTTGTTCTTCCAAATGGGAAAAAAAATAAATTCACTTTTGTACGCAGATGATTTAGTTATTCTATCAAGATCGAAAACTGGATTACAGAACTGTTTAAATGCGCTTTCCTTGTATTGTGACAAATGGAAGCTAAAAATTAATCCGAAAAAAACAAAAATTATGATATTCCAGAAACGCCCAAAAAAATCCATTGACATCAAATTCAACATAGGCAGTGAGTCAATTGAAATTGTCCAAGAATACACTTATTTAGGTACACGTTTAACTCCAACGGGAAACTTTACACTTGCACTCGAACACTTAAAAGAAAAGGCCCTTCACGCGTTTTCTAGTATTCGGAAGCGGACAATTCTTAACAAACTTAATCCTAATACTGCATCCCATATTTTTGACACCATGGTATTCCCAATCTTAAGTTACAACAGTGAGGTATGGGGAGTGTACACCAAGCAAGATTTTAAAAAATGGGATAGCTCCCCAATAGAAAAAGTCCACCTCAAATTCTGTAAACGTTACTTAGAGGTTAACAATAAGGCCTCTAACATAGCTTGCAGAGCTGAACTTGATAGATTGCCGCTGCTTATCCCAATAAATCTGAAAATTATGAAATATTTTGTTTACCTCAACAACAAAGATAATGACTCTATAGTCAAACAGTCTTTCCTTATGTCAAAGAATCTACATTCAGGATATTTTTCCAATTTCATAAACATGTTTGAACAATACAATCTAACCAGTTTAGATGCTGAATCTCTAGATAATGATAAAATTAGACGATATACCACAGAAATGAGAGAGAAATATCTATCTTTTTGGCGGCACAGCCTTGAAAATTCAAAAAAACTAGAATTTTATAAAACTTTGAAAGACGAATATTCCACATCTGATTATCTCTACCAGCTAAGACGTTATGACGAACGACAGAATTTTGTTAAATTTAAAATAAGTAATCACAAACTTATGATTGAACATGGTTGATACCAAATCGATCATTTGCCAAGAGAAAATAGATTATGTCCCTTATGTAACTCAAATCAGGTAGAAGATGAGATTCATTTCCTCTTTCAATGTAACAAATACTCAGTACAGAGACAGGCATTTATTAATCAAATCAATCGAATAATACCTGACTTTGACAAGAAATCATCTCCAGAAAGCATAAAACTGATAATGAATTCGAAGGAGCATCATTTTAAAATACATATGTTTTTTTTGTTGTTGCTGTTTGTTTTTACTACATTCTGCAAATTATATTCAAACAGGTGTTGTGGTCCGCTTTTAGCACGCAGGTTCGATACTATTTTATTCATATTGTCTTGAGTTTCATTAGTGTTATAAGGCTCGATTTCGTTTGACTGTAAATATCCTAGCGATTAAATAATTATGTGTAGGCCTGAAATAAACAACACAAGCTTGTAAGGGTTTATACTACACAGCTGCCATGAGAGACGAGAACGGATTTCGCAATACAATTTGTACTGCAGTGTCCAATGAATGTAACACTGTAACCGTTTGCTTACCGATTATAACGATGTACAAAGAAACCCTGAATCTTGGAATATTCCTTGCTCGATCCCTCTGAGATCCTGGAGATCGCCATATTTGATTTTAGACACAACTGAATTATGGGTGCAGCACAGGTCACCCAGATAGTTAGGGCCTGTTGATAGATGCTAATCTTTGCGGACAGAGGTTAACAGTAGGGTTGGCGAAAAACCGTGCGTTTTATATTACAGAGAGTGAAGTTCGCGCTGGGAGGGTTTTCTTGTTTGTGAGAAAGTGTATTCTTACGTAATGGAGTAGGCCATTTGCACGTGGTGTCATTTTACCATTATCAGGGTATTGCTTTCTTGTGCAAGTTAAGGCTTTTGTTATTAAAACCTTACTGGGACTACCAAATTTAAATAGAAAAGAAAAAACGAAATGAACTCTGGTCTTAGTAGTGAAAATAAAGGGATACGTCATCGTACAAATGGCCCACGGAGCTGTCGCCCGCGCAAAGCCTGGGTTTTTGCCCCGTTTGGGGCAATTACACAGTCCTCCGCGGCCATGCGCAACTTCGCTGCAAGAGATCACGGTGAGTGAAACTGCATTAGTTTTTTTGTTTTTTGTTTTTTTTGACTTTCACAAGTAGAAGTCTTGACGTTTCTGTCAGTCTTTAAATGCCGGTAACTCTGGGAGACACTCGAGCAAAAGCTCTTGGTTCTTGCCGCAAGAGTTACCGGCAGGTAATTGGGGTTAAAACGAGAACGGTAAATGGGACATCTTGCTTGGAAACCGCAAGAGGTGCTCCGAATATTTCTCTCTCAAAGCTACTATTAACTTAAACCAGTTAACAAACTTTAGTAATGCTAGTATTTTATGCTGTAATACTTCTTTCCCTGAATTGCTGTTGCTTATTATTATTTACTATTATTATCTTTTTTCACCAGAGAGGGAGTAATGCAGTGGTCACTGCAATAAAGGAGCCTAAAGAACTTTGACCCTTTCGAAAAAAACAGACCCAACGGACAATACAAGGACCACGAAAATAGCATACTAGATTGCTTACAAACCCTGTGTGCTTTAAGAAACCTTTTCTGGCCAAATTAGAAAGATCACCATGGCAGATTATCCACTACAAGAGATAGCTAACACTTGTGTTATTTCTGTCTGATTTCACCTAAAAAGGTACCTATCTAAGAATTCCAGCCGTTGGCTAGTGTAGCTATCTAACTTACCGCCATACAGTAGTGGTGACACACGCAAGCATTGAAATCAGTGCATACCTTTTGTTCGTTATACTCCTCCCATATAAGTTGTTGGGACAAGGGCCTCAGAAGCAGGTGGGGGGGGGGGTTTGAGGGGAAAGGGGCGTGATTCGCTGGCCAACCTCTACCACACTTGAACGAACCTTAACCACTCTAAGGCCTTTTTGGTAATTCAGAAGTTACGTCAATTTGGAGACCACAGAAAAGGCATCCATTTTTTACAGAGCCTCTTCTGTTGTAGGGTACCTTTTTCCAAAATCAGACAGATAACCCTAACAGATAAGCAATGATGTGTATACCGCTTTAATATTCACTGCAGCAGATAGGTGGCCATTAGAGAAGGTGGATGAGTATTCATTGGTGCAGTTAGCTGGTCATTTGGGAAATTACCACGTATTAATTCACCCTAACAGATAAGCAATGATTTGTGTACTGCTTCAATATTCACTGCAGCAGATAGCTGGCTATTAGAGAAAGCTGTTGAGTACATTCATATTGAAGCAGTTACCTTGTCATTAGGAAATTACCACATATTATTCACTGTAACTGGATAAGTAATGATTTGTGTACCGCTTGAATACTTACTGCAGCAGATAGCTGGCCAGTGGAGAAAGTGGTTGAGTGTTCATTGGGGCAGTTACCTAGTCATTTGGGAAATTACCACATATTAATTTTCTGTCTGATTTTAGAAAAGGGCACCTTTCTTAGAGTCCCAACTATTGGCTAGAGTAGCTATCTAACGTTCCGTTATACAGTAGTGGTCATGCACGCAAGCATTGAAGTCATTGCATGCTGTTAGTTTATTGTTTTTCTGCTCTGGCCCATAAAAGCTGTTAGGACAAGGGCCTCGGATGCAGGGGTGAGGGGAATAGGGGGAGAAGGGGTGTGGCTCATTAGCCAATTTCTACCATACTTGAAAGAAGCTTGGCCACTCTAAGGCCTTTTTGGTAATTTAAAAGTTAAGTCAATATTGGAACCACAGAAAAGACATACATTTGTTACAGACCCTCTTCTGTTGTAGGGTACCTTTTTCCAAAATCAGACAGATATATATATATATATATATATACTTGTATTCTGGGTAGAACGTATTCCGTAGAGCGCTCAATTCATTTAATTGAAGAGCATTGACTATTAATAATCATTACTACTATTAATAATAATTACTGCCAGCTTTTAATTTTAACCGTTGTCAATCGTTGAAGTTGCCTGATGAGTGTGGTCCTACAATTTCGGACCATACGAAACAGCACTGTCGCAATAAACGATCAATGATTACTCCTGAAGCCTGAACTCCTGTGATTATTAATATATATATATATATATACTAAAAACAATGAAAACGAAAGATGAAGTATAGACTAGCTTTCGTTTGTTCCTACGAGCGTTTTGAATATTTCCTAATTTGTACAATTTCCATCGGGCCTTCGGCCATGTTTAGGCCGATTTTAAACTTTCCTACTTTTCGCAATCACGGAGCTTCGCTGGAACTTTAGAATATTGTTTTTGAAAAAAGTTTACAAGAGGTTGTTGAAGGCACAAATGTAATAACTGGTCACAAATGTAATAAAGGTCACAAGTGTAATAACATTTGATCACAAATGTAATAATTACCAACTTAACAATTTAAATTAAAAATAAAATCGAGGTTTTTGAACTGGTGCCGGATTCTCGATGGTTACGTACAGACAACGGCTTCAAAGTACTAGGCTCCCAAAGAATCGATCGGAAAAGCGCAGTAACCATGCAGTCCAATTGGACTGGGCCGGAATCACCCTACCTGCCTATCCGCCTATCCGCACCTCTGGCTTGGTCTTGTTTGCAAGAGGATCCCTTAGTTGACAAGCTGACTTCATTGATGATCGAAGCCATAAGTAAACAAAACTCGGCAACTTCGATGGAAGAAACAATATAATGTAAAAGGAAACTAAAACTGCAATGGGGTCTTCTCAGCTTGTCATAAAGGAGCTTAAGCAACGACTCTGTGACGTCAACGAGAACGGCAAAAAAGCAATAAGTTTAGATTGAAAAAACAACAACTCTGCGCGTGGATCACGCTTTTTTGTACATTCCCCCGTCACTGCACGACTATGTCGTGAAAATGCCTTATTTCACGTTTTGTGGAGGGCGTGAACCGGCAAGGCAACGACTTTCTTCTTCTTTTTCTGAACTTCGATACAGTCTTTTAGAATTCAACTCCAGAAAAAATTGCCAAGTTTTGACGAGTTGAATGAGAGGGAATAAGCGCGATAACGTTTGAAGCAGCGCGACTTCACTTTTTAAGCCGTCGTTGTTGCTTAAGCTCCCTATTCACGTGGTACAAAACCGCCCACGCTAGAGAGCAAGGGTCACACTGACACAAGACAAACAATGGAAATTAGCATTTTAATTGATGTACGCCTTTTGTTTTTCCTGTCCCAGTGAGTCCCTTACGTTCTGGCGTGATGGTTTTGTGCCAGGTGAATGATCAGCTACAAAATGCCTACACTGAATTATTGTGTAAGGGACAAAAATAAATAAAAAATAAGAGTCATATTGGACTATTCCTTTCTTTTATAGCAATTACAGGAAAAACGACGGCCCTTAGCCCCAACAACACTCCAAGGTCCATAGTGCAGGCCCTTGACCGCTCCCCGCACTACGAATGACGTTTTAAAGTGCGCGTTCCCAACTTTGGGCGATGGAAGGCATGGTGTTGCTCCGTTATGATTTTGTGGGTAACTTAGCTTTCACATTGACTCAGTGCATTATAACAGGGGCACCCAACGACAATTTTTGGAAAATATCTGTTCGAAAGATTTGTTGAATTTCTTGCTTGCCTGCCTCTCCTAGGATTTTGGAACCATCCAAAAATGGCATAATTGCCCATTTTTAACGGATTTTTACCCTAAAAAGGTCACCTAGAATTTTCGGGAGCCTTTTTCTGGCTGAAATTTTCGAAAAGGTAAGTTTTTATCTCTATAATTTTCGGATCATAAGACTTTCAGCTAGGAAATCCGAACAGATGAAAAATTATATGCCTCTATCTACCGTAGCTTACCGTTAAAATACTAAAATACGTTCAACAATGCTATGTTCAAGTGGTTTTGAACTATCTTCTCGTTGGGTGCCCCTGATTATAATCTCACTCAATAACTTTTTTAAATAGCACTGAGTTGTCGAAAACCACGATGGGGTAAATAGCTCAACTTATCTACGTATTAATATGCCATACACCGTTCAATGATGCCAACATCTAACAGAAAAAGTTATTCTCTCTAGGGACTCCACAATGAAATAGCCTTTAATTCTATTACGTAACACTAGCACGCCGCGTAAAGCCCGTGGCTACCTTATACGTGTCTACGCATTGTGGGTTTCTTATAAAAGGTCAGTTTCTCTTCCCAATAGCGTGCTCAGTCTTTTCGGTGTTTCGCACACTCGCACACTATCCGTCCAGGCGGAGTAGAAGTTTATAAATGTAGATTTATCTTAATTTATTACTTTATGGTTTGGCTATTAATTGTCTTATTTACTTAAAAGTAGATTCTGTGTTGTTGTTTTTTCAGTCAATTTATTTCAGTCGTTTCCGCTGTATCAATAATTTTAATCATAAACATTCAGGCTTAACTGCAAAGACTAAGACTGTAGAGACATATCCCTTCGTTTTTCTTGTGAACACCAGTTAATTTATTACAAATAGTCAATTTATTTAGTATTTATCTTAATCACTACCCTACAGCACCATCTTTTAAAATTTGTACAGTTGCAGAAATTACAACACATTATCCAAAAAGGTACTACTTTACAACAAAAAGTACATCCCCTTGGTTGTATGCTTTGAGTTTTACAGTGAGTAGCAAATAAAAAAAAAGTGATTATGTTGTCGTAACCTGAGTGTTTACCCAACGAGTGAAAGTATAGTGACCAACAATTTTCATACACACCAACATAACAATTAGGAAATAAAGATATATGCAGCAGGGAAGTTCATAATCGATATTTCATTGTAACGTTTTTCCATTCCCCTGAGTATATCAACTTGCATTAGGTCATTTTATAAATTATTAATGTAAAGACCATAAAAAAAACGAAAGAAAAACATTGACGACTTACCGCTGCGAACGAATGAAATTTCTCATGCAAAGAAGCGAGGGCAAAAAAATCGTGCAATTTTTGGAATGTGCTTTTCTGGTATTGTAAATCATCCCCCAGTATCAGATACATTGCCCATTTTTTTCTTTATACTGAAACCCGTCTCGTGTTTTAAAATAACTTCGAAGCTGTAATTATCATGATCGACATCATAAGCCGTCCAGAATTAGGACAAGATATTCTTGGTTTGCAACCACGTGACAAGGCGGCCATGTTGGTGGTCAATACAACAGAATTATTTCATGAAGAATTTACATAAAATCCCAGAGCAGCACTTGTTTCCATATCTCAAACCGCCCTCTCCCTTTTCACTTATACTTACATGAAATTTCTAAGTTTCTTGACTCAGAGAGATGTTTTAGTCCTTGACTATCAACATAGCCGCCGTGACGTCACGTGCAAACCAGCAATAGGTCATTTCCGAGTTCCCCCGGGCCTCTGTATCAAAACGAGGTTAAGTGCTCAGCCTTTGATATGGAAATCATTTTTCATTCTCAGGCAAATAAAACTCATTTTAACAAGAAAGGTTGTGTACTTAGCCTCATTTTGAAAGTGAGGGTTCAGTTTTGGAGCTCGGAAGTGGCCTATTCCCGAAAGTTATTTATGTCCTCTTCCGTCTTCAAACCTCCACTCCGCCCCCCCTCCCCAGCCCTTGCTCATTTCTTTTTGTTCGAGAAAAGCCTTGGGCGAGTTATCGTACTCATCATCAGCAGTTTTCAATCACACTCTTATTCAATCAGTTGTAACTACAGCAATGAGCTGACATGCGTATCCAAGTGGGCAGTCACCTTACAAGCCGACTAATTGGCAAAGATGTCTCCCATCGGAAGCCATACGTTCTTGCATTCGGTAGAGTGGAACAAAAACTCCTCGCCCTGCCCCTGAGAGTTGTCAAGCCAGTCTCGGCTCTGACCGTAGTTTACAAAGGTACGTTTCACGTTGACCGCTGATGACCACTCCACAAATTTGCTTCCCTCCGCTGAGCCAAAGTACCACATGGCTTGAACGTCCTGATGTTCGGACAGGTATTTAGTGAGGTGATCGCGGTCCCCTGTGACGATGTTTACAACACCACCGGGCAAGTCCGACGTGTCAAAAATCTACAGAAAGGAAGCGAGAAAAAATATGCAATGTTCCGCATTGAACGAACGAACGAACCTTGCCGGAGACACTGTAAGAATTTTTTAAGACATACTGTAACCTAAAATTTCGCATTAATCGCAAAAAGTGCGGCAAAAAGGACCGATAACACCGTCTTTTGAACGTGGTTCGACATAAGGTGATGTTACACTTGACGATTCGCAACGACGATTTTTAGCACAACGCAGCGTGGCAACATTGCTGCGACATTGCTTCGAATGGTTACAACATTGCTCCAACACTGCAACGTTGTGTTGCGCTAAAAATCATCGTCGTGTAACATCATCTATAAGGCATAGGGTAATATTTCCGGCGTTCAAATTTGAGTTGAAAAATTGGAAGACGTGTTAAATTCCGGCCCTCCTTTTCGGCAACTTATCCTCGGGATTAGCAGTAACAATTGGAATGCTAATTAGGCGCTGTCAAAGATGGTCGTTTCTTTTATCGCTCCGTCGTTTTCGATGTAAACTCCGCTTATAACCATGGAGCGCACTTAATTTTTACCGAATGGCAGCCAAAACTGACTCGCTTGGGAAGAAGGACGTTTCCTCTAGAAGAAGGGCAAACAGAATACGGGAAAAAGGTTCTCAAACTGACGACGACCTCGAGGAGCTTCCCGACCACGAGGGTGACGCCACGCTGAAAGCCCTTGACGATATCAGGAATAAGTTAGAAAGTCTACTTCTTCTCAAACCAGCTGTTGATGACCTAAAATCAGTAATTGCTAAACTCACAGAGGAAAATAAGCAACTAATGGAAAGTTTGGATTCTGCAACTAAGGAAATTCAAGAAATTAAAAATGCTGCCGCGGCGACTGAAAAGGTGACTGCTTCGCTTCGCAAAGAAAATGATCAGTTGAAGGCTGAAGTCCACAAATTAGTTTGTCGCAACATACGACTCGAAGCTCAGTCAAGAAGAAGCAACTTCAGAGTTTACGGTGTCAGAGATTCTTCACATGAAACTCCAGCAGAAACCGAGCAATGTTGAGAAACGTCCTGATACAACAGCTTCAAATACCTGAAGAAGACGTAAACAATATGAGCTTGGAAAGAGTTCTAAAACCCGAGCTGTTAATCAAACCAACAAATCTTAGAGTCCGCGCCCAATAATCGCCAAAGCCAGCTTCTATCAACATCTTAACGTTTTCTTAGAATAAGATTGTAATGGGAAAAAAGATCCTTGTGCCGTGTTTGGATCGCCTTTTTCTAGTTTAGTATTAGAAATTTGGTCTTTCACTGTATATTTCTCGGGAAAAAAGCGATCATTATTACATCCAAACACGGCACAAGGATCTTTTTTCCCATTACAATCTTATTCTAAGAAAACTTTAAGAAAAAATGTCTCGAGAAGCGCTCGAAAATACAAACGAAAGGTGCTCATGCCCCCAAGGCATCCTATAATACTCCTTAAATCGAATTATTTCAACATGGCCGCCGTATCGATAAAAAGGTCTGTTGGTTTTATGAGCAAAACAAATGCTCTGCACGTGCATCACGCTTCTTACTACATTTCTTTGACGTCCACTGCACGACTACGACGTGAAACCTCCCAATGCGACGTTTTATGGAGGACGTGGACATACGACGAGAAATTTTCCTTTCTCTATTTGAACATGGATAAAGTCCTTGAGAATTTAATTCCAGGAAAGGTCGCCTACATTTGACAAATTGAGCGGGTTCAAATAGACGCGATAAAGTTTGAAAGGACGCAAATTCATTTTTCAATGATGTTTTTACTGTCGTGGTTGTTGCTTAAGCTCCCCAATGATGCAGTGAACGAGAAAGCCACATGATCGTCAAAAAATGCTCCGCTTAAGATTAAACATGATTTTAAAACATAGTGCTCCGCCTTTGTCGGTTATCAAAAGAAGAGAAGTCGAGTAAAAAGAGGCATGTTTCAAACTTTAGGCCATAGTATGGGCGCTTATTCGAGTATTCACACACAACAATTGTGTACCGAAAAATTTATTATAATCGATAATCGATCATAGAATATGTTCAATCGATAATCGCGGGAAAAAATAAACTTTTTGTTGCCGAATAAACATATTATTTATGGTCTCATAATTAAAGAAGAAAACGATTATGATCACCTGAAAGCACAGAAAAATTTGGAACTCAGTGGTCCACGATCAAAAAACAGTACTAACGCACCGAATAACTCAGAAAATAATATGGACATGATTGGTACCTGGTACATATCCACAGCAATCATGAGATGTTTCTGACTTGGTGCGATAACAACAGTGTTACCTCGGATGACTGCAGGCGCCAGTAGGGACACAAAGGCCAGTAAGGGACACGTGTCAGGACACGCAATGCCTATCACCCCTACAGGCTCATGGATCTTAACAGTAGCACCATAGAACGGCGTTTCCTTAGGAAGGGGAGAGAGAGGAAAATATAAAAGCCACGAAGAAAAGGTACATGATTAGCAAACAAAACATCTTACTGCGAGTTCAAAAAAGCGCTTTATTTGAGTCTCAATGTATTTAGCACGAAAGTGCTAATTGGGGACACTATTTTTACGTCTCCTACTGGAGACGGGACCGCCATTTTACGTGGTCATCCGAGTCACGCGAAGGTACGTCCAGCTGCTTGCAGGGCAAAGGGAGCACCTTCATTTTCCTCCGTTATTTTAAGACCCTGAGTGTTGGTCCGCTCCCGGGAATCGAACCCGAGAACTCCCGGTCTGCAGTCAAGCGCTCTACCGACTGAGCTAATCCTGCCAAGGTTGGAAACGAATCGTTGCATGTGAAAGTTAAACAAGGGGCAACAGCTTTGAGAACCAGTCCCAAAGGTGTCCGTCTTAGAGAGTGTTGACTGCAGAATACGTAAGACATGGCCTTAAAGTGGCTCCTGGAAAGTTGCTTGGAGAACATACAAGACCAAATGACAAGTAGACAGTTTCCTGCCACAAACACGTGACCATGATCAACTTGTTTTTGCAACGTAGCAACTCGCCTACCACTTTGGTAAACTCGCCCTTCTATTCTCTAGTTAACATTACGGAAAGTTCCGTTGAGAACGTCTTCGCAAAAGGTTGAAGTATTTTAGTGGGTTGTACTTTCAGCGTACCCCCACGTACAAAAGAAGAATCAAAGACGCCCCAGGGGCGGATCTAGGGGGAGGGTGCAGGGGGTGCGCACCCCCCTGAGATGAGCTGCGGTTTTCTAATAGAATTGGTATTGTGCAAAAAAAAAAAAACTATGTGGTTTATTGGTGTTGAAGTAGAGCAAGAGACGAGTGCACCCCCTCCTAAAAAAAATCCTGGATCCGCCCCTGCGCCCAAGGGAGATTCTTGAGGAATTTGGATGGAGGGGGCTTTCCAGCCCTAATTCCGACTATCCACTACAGCACGCACACTGATAAATGATACCAGCTGCCTGAACTACTTCGGAAAGGGAGTGTCCCCTACCAAAAACCCCAGGGAAAAGATGTTAGCCAGTTAATCAAGGAAGTCGGCAAGTTGAGCGACTGAGCCTGTTAATACAAATGCAAATTAACTGTATACATTGTTTTAGTGAGTGGTTTGAACCCTGGAGTCATGATAAATGTCGGTGGGATATGATTCTCCAGGTGGGCGTAGTCCTGAGTAGGACTAGTGGAGAGTGACTAATGACAACCCGTGCGGTAGTTATATTCACGCACATTTAACTCGGAAGATGACCATCGAACAGTTTGTCATCAGTCACTGTCCGTAAGTCCTATTCAAGACTACAAACAACCTGACTATCATTTTCCATCTACGGTATTAATGCCTACATTTTGTACCTACCGTGTGGCACGAAATTTTTGCGATTTTTGCGATTTTCAAGCGATCCGCAAAAATAAGTTCCCGCACATAAAAATTACCACAAACATTTACCCCCAAAACTTTACTCCAGAGTTAGTATTCTCTACCTTAAATTCGCTACACAAGACATTAAGAAGAAATCGTGTCTGCCTGAAATCGTGCCTCTTGCATTCAGAAACAAAACGGTATACAATGAATTACTGGTTTTACATGGGGTACGCATACCATAGTGTTGCTTGAGAGTATATATTCTGTTGCACGTACTTAAAATAACAAAAACGCACATAAAAATTACCGCAAACATTTTTCCCGCAAAAATTTACTCCAGAGTTAATATTCTCTACCTTAAATTCGCTACAAAAGACATTACGAAGAAATCGTGTCTGTCTGAAATCGTGCCTCTTTCATTTAGAAACAAAACGGTATACAATGAATTACTGGTTTTACATAGGGTAGGCATACCATAGTATTGTTTGAGAGTATGTATTCTATTGCACGTACTTAACGAAAACGAAAATATTATCAATGCTGGATACTGGGTAATTTCTGAAAATTGCAAAAATTAATTCCCAGCAAGAAAAACCAATCTGTCCTAATCGCAAAAATTGGTTCCCGCAAGACACAACAAATCGCCAATCCGCAAAAATAAACTCCCCAAAAATTTCGTGCAGCACGGTATTCTTGTTAACATTAGTTGGTTTATTCTCACACCTACCTGTACAGTACCTCCATATTTATCTGCATAAGCACCCCAGTAAAACAGCCGCTGTATTGCGATATCGACTTCCTTGCTGGCCTCCTCCTGCGAGCAGCCTGTCATATCGCACAGTCTCTGACTAAACTCACTGCGTCGCAGCTCTAAATTTTCCGCCATGTAGTAAACAATTTGAGCTCTGTTGTGGGCGGCTCTCTTGCCCCAACTAAGGGAAAAGCTAATAAAAAAAGTCATCTTAAACTCCAGAAGGTCTGGCCAGTTACCTATATTTTTTTGGTATTTTAATAAATTTTTATTTCGTCTTACAATAAATTTATGTATTACAATGTTTTACACGGTGACCCTTACATTTGTATGAAGACGAAAGAAAAATACAAAAACAAAAAAGAACGAAAAGAAAACTAACCATATAGACATCGCACACACACAATTACATACTGATAAAAACACACCCCAGTAAATTCTTCTCTATTTACATGAAAAATTAATAAATGAAGAAAGCGGCGAAATGATCGTATGCGACTCAACTTTATATTTGCTGCATTTCATATCGTGGGTCTCTAACTTATCGTCTGACTTAGCGATCATTGTCTCAATTACAAAACAGTGTTTAATTTTAGAAGTAAGAACTCTAATGGAGGGAGAATGTTTGTTCTGTCTACAAGAGTATGGGCATTGTTATTCCAGTAGTAAAATATGATTCCCAAATATCTCGTCCTCACATTCAATAATACCAAACAGTATATCTTTGCCAGTTACCTATAGCTTTTTGGGACGGCACGAAAAGCTATCTGCGGGTATAGTGTGACCATAGCCTTTAACACCCTACTCCCCAACAATACACGCACCCTGGTGCTGCTTTAATTGCGGCCTCCACAGCATCTCTGATGTCCTTTCTGTTTCCGTCAGCCACTTGTCCTATAACTTCCCCTGAAGGGTTTTGTACGGGTCGAGAGTAGTTTCCGTCCGGTCGTTCACGATTTTTGGGCTCACATAGTAGGATCGAAAATCCACGGTTTTGAAACCAATAAACGTAAACCAATAAAGCCTTGGTACATACCAATTACAACTGAATCTTTCCTTAACAAGGCCTCTGTATTACGGACAGTTTTCTACGTCCAAAACAGAGATACAGACTTCACACACCTGGCTGTGATTCCCAGACTTGACACAGTTACAGGGGTCTCCGTATTCATGACCTCTGACTGCAAGACTTCCATTGATAAAGACCTTATACTAAGGAGTATAAATTCCATGACACTGTATACAACAATAACATAAGAAGACCTCTTTCTTACCTTGGAGGTTTAATTTCGCCTAATTTTCCTGATGCAATTTCCGGGAGTTTCACAGGATTGGAATTTGGATTCATCACTACCGCAGGAACAGTCGATCCAAATGACTTCACATCGTAGTCCTCCACAGATGGTCGTGCTCTGGTTTGCCATGATGGGCAGACATATTCATACAAGCCCTGTCACCAAAATTTAACATTTCTACACTTAATTAGGCTGGGAACAAATACTAACTTAAAGGATTCACGGAGAAGTCCTTCTGTTAAAACAATGTTTAACATCCATTGTCAAGAACAAAATTCTAAAGCTATATTTACACTATGATACTGTGGGCTAGCTTTGCGTGCCGACACGAAAAGCTAGCCCACGGTATAGTATGAACATCTATCCGACATGCGACTCTCCGCTTTACAGATCAGAGCAGCGCAGGTTCGCTCTGTCACAGAAATTGCGCCGCCACAACCATTTTTGAGTATGAACAGAAGCGCTATCCGGTATGATTTACAGACGTGGCGGCGCAGAAGCGTACTATTTAGGTTTCTGGGAAACTGTCCACCTACCCCTCCCCTAAGTCAACATTTTTACGTCTCGTTTGGGGCAAAATGTTGGCTTAGGGGAGGGGTAGGTGGTCAGTTTCCAAAAAACCTAAATTGGTCCGCAAAAGCTATCCGGCGTAGTGTGAACACAACCTAAAACTCAATTTTGTTGGAAAATTGGACTAAAAACGATCAAGTCTCAGGAGCTGAATACAAACATTATTGCTTTTAAATTTTCAATGTGATGCTATTCTGGACGATAATATTATTTCCACCTTTTTGGGTTGTAAATATTCTGAGGAATCAAGATTCTTCGCTGGAAACAAAGGCAACAAAAGAAAAACACCTGAACTATTGAAAATGGTTGTGTTATATTAGAAATTTAAAAGCAAATGTATCATATGAGGTTTCTTTTAGTTAGGTTGATGTACACATTAGAGACCTTTAGATACTGAGACGAGTACGACAACGAGTGCGAGATTTTCCCAATACTAAGTAGTGCTCGCGCGTGAACCAGCGTTATTTTGGCGGGAACACGTGGTAGCCGTCGTCACTCTACTACGAGTTTTAGCGAGAATGTCGAAGTTGCGATGCTTGTAAAAGTTAGTTTAAGAAGTAAATTGCTTTCTCGAAATCCTTTTGACAGATGAATATTCAAAAATTATGCATTTTCTTTCCGTAACTGAAAAGCCGATATGAACTCGTTTATTCAGCTTATTCAGTTTATTCAATGAGTCATCACTTTGTCGGAGAACTGTGAGAAACAAGAACTCAAAACAACTACTCAGCAATTCCCTGACCGCTGGTGAGACCGAATCCGAGATGAAACTGTTTTCGGCTATTCTAGCCATATATTTGGCACTTTTATGCGCAACAGACCTAGGTATTTTGTAATTTTTCCATACCACCATACAGAGTAATGTTCGCCGGGATCTAGCAAATCAGCAAAAGAACTAACTCAGGGGAAAGCAAAAAACTAATAACGCTCATAATTAGGAAATTGGTCACACGGAATAATACTACACTTATTTATCACAATATTGGGAGCCTCCTCGTTTTTGTCGAGTTCATTTTTCCACCAAATCGTCCATTTTACAAAGAAATCATCTCATATCAAGCGAAATTGTTTTGCGTGGTATTAAACGCTACTGGCGAGCGCAACAACGTAGCGCGCGGCGACGACGACCAAGACGAGAAAATAGAAAAGAAACAGATTTAATAAGCAAAATAAAAACACTCAATGCCTTCATCGCACGAAAAATGTTGTAAAACGCAGCCGGATCGGAATGAAATCATCATTTCATCTTTAGCGATCGTTGCGGCTTCGATTTCGTCAGAAATACTTCTCCAAAATCTTGGTTATGATCACTTCATCGGCTACAAAAAAGATACTATTAGCATTTTTTTCCGTGAAAAGGTTGCAATTTCCAGTCACTAGTACTTTTCACAAATTGAAGATCCTACTTAGATATTGTTGATTGATGTGAGTGCAATTTTTCTTGCAGTTCAGACAGGCAGTGTAATTAAACGAAGTGTTGTCAATGACCCAACACTTACAAAACTGCAAGATATCGAGCGAATACTTGGTGAGTAAAGTTGATCCCGCAAAAAATAAACCCCTTTCCCCCCCTCCCCCACACGCACTAATAGTTGCACTTCAGTCAATTTTTCTTCCAGTGCCTTCTTTCAAACAACAGTACCCACTGCGGGTACTCGCGGTTCAGTGTTATAATTTGGCGTTTTTCGCGAAAAAAAATCCTCGTCAAATTTAAACACGCGAAATGCAATGACCAGATAGTTCATAGAATACTCAAATCACATAAAAGATGATAAAACATGTAATTATAACAGCATATACACAGTACAATAATGATTTGAAAAATGCACGAATAATTCACTGATTTTTAGTAAGTTCGGTTTTGTATCTTCTATGAAAGAGGGTGTTCTAAATTAATTAATATTCGCATACTGAAGAAGAAACTCTAGCTAGTATCTGGCCGGATGCTCATACAGTTAATCTACAAATTTAGAATGTCAGAAACGTTGAAAAAAAAAATCAAGTTGAGAACATTTGAATCGCGAAATTTAATGCCTTTTGTTCATATGCCATCACAGGTAACCCAGGCTCTGTGATAGTACCACCGTACGGTTCCAGTAAAATTACAGTGTTTGTATTGGGTAAAAATACCATCCTAAAAGTTCTAGGAAATACTAATTAAAGATCAATGAAACTTACTCGGCAGTTAATTGTTGTTGTCCTTATTGCTCCAATGAAGTTGCGTGATAATTTACAGTAATTTGTTCAAATTCACTCTATATACAATAATAATATACAAGGTAGGAGTCACGAGATGCCATT
Organism: Porites lobata; assembly: GCA_942486035.1. NCBI lineage: Eukaryota > Metazoa > Cnidaria > Anthozoa > Scleractinia > Poritidae > Porites > Porites lobata. The sequence goes on along the minus strand of CALNXK010000754.1, from coordinate 41,446 downwards.
TTTGCCGACATGCTCTCATTCAACACAACTTTTTCCACGAAATTCGAACTGCAGCGGAAAATAAACATGCCAGGATCGTAGAAATAGGATAGCAGCAGATATAGAAACCATAAATTTATTGAGCTTTTGCCATAGTTATGCACAGATTCGAATAGATATCCACAAGAAGACGAAATTGCCAGATACGATGCATGGAGACTTCCCGCCGTCTTTCCCAGTTTGTAGGAAGGAGATATACAATGTTGTTCCTTTTCTGTTTATAAATTATCGTATTTATATGGCACTCGATGAGACAATGAAAACGATTCTTATTTACGTTTGACGTAGCAATTTAGAAATAACTTGCGATCAGGCCTCCCAAAGAAAATGGAAAAATCTAAGGACCCCCTGATCGCAGATTAATGAAGAAAAATCAGACTGTTCAAGCAAATCGAGATTTTCTCTAGCTTACTGACTGTATATTTCAACTGTAAGTACTTTCCGGGGGGCAAAAAAGTTGCGATGCGTGTAAGAGGTTTCAAATTACGTATGCAAATTTACTTATATTTTTGAAACAAAATTTCGAAGTCAGCGTTTTATGTTTTGCTTTGAACGGTGCACTTGGAGATTTATGAAATTAGCTGTTCAGTTATATAAAGGTTATGTAAAACGTTTATTTACCATTTTGACAACTCATTAAGACCATATTTCTCATTCGCCATCGCGAATGATCCTTAGGCGACCAGACGCCGGGACCAGACGCAAGTTATGCACCAAAAACAAACGCATTTTATGATTAAGAAGGTAGCCTTCATATCAAAAATATACCGACAAAATTGTCCAAAAGTTCAGACAAGCAACCTATTGTAGTTTTTTTTTCCGCTAAAAGTGAAACTTTTACTCGTCAAAGTGGGAGATATACGCGCATGAAAGCACTGACGAGAGGTGTGAATTTCTGCAGATGCGAAAAAGTAAAGTTGACTGATGAAATTCAAAAGTTATGTATTTTCTTTCCGTAACTGAAAAGCCGAGACTCGATTTTTGCGTCTAACACGGGAAAATCAAGTTTCGGGTACTTTTTAGCAGTGCCGTAGCTTTAGATAACACGCCTTGCGTGCTTTTGCGCACGGTGAAAGGGTGTTGTGCTATTTTCCACGCAGCTGTTGTCCGCTTTCATTGACACGCGTTTTCTGTTTTTTTAACTTGCTCACGCTTAATTGTCTCAAGCGTGTCCTCTAAAATGAACAAAAGAAATTGCTAATAAGGCAAGATGGCTTGCGTGCTGAAGCGTACGCGTGTTAAAATGAATTGTTTTGTTTTAAAATGGAAGCGTTTCGTAAGCGTTCTTTCACCTTCAGCATCAAAATGCTGTGGAGTGTCACATATTGTTGCTAGAAAAACTAGACCGCGTAATGCCGCAATAGTTTCATCCTCAACTTAACGCTTGAACTCGCTGTTCGGATGATCATGGTCTCGCCTCGTGATTTTTACGTCAATCATGCATAACATCCTGTCTGAACTCGTTTATTCAGCTTCATCCTTCAATGAGTCATCACTTTGACAGAGAACTGTGAGAAACAAGAACTCAAAAGAACTGCTCGGCAATTTCCTGACCGCTGGTGAGACCGAATCCGAGATGAAACTGTTTCCGGCTATTCTAGCCATATATTTGGCACTTTTATGCGCAACAGACCTAGGTATAGTGTAATTTTTCTATACCACCATACAAAGTAATTTTCGCCCGGACCTAGCAAATCAGCAAAAGAACTAACTCAGGAGAAAGCAAATTGCTAAGAACCCCCATACTTAGGAAACTGGTCACACGGAATAATACTACATTTATTCATCACAATATCGTGAGCCTCTGTATGATACCTGGGAACGTCGTTTTCGTCGCGTTCAGTTTTCCACCAAATGGTCGATTTTACAAAGAAATTATTTCCGTATCAAGGGAAATTGTTTTGCGTGGTATTAAACGCTACTGGCGAGCGCAAGAACGTAGCGACGGCGACGATTACAAAGACGAGAAAATAGATTAAAAAAACAGATTTAATAAGCAAAATAAGAACACTCAATGCCTTCATCGCACGAAAAATGTTGTAAAACACTAAAAAGTTGCCGGATCGAAATGGTAATGCGAATGTTGTTTTAGTCTGACTCTAAAATCGTCATTTCATCATTAGCGATCGTTGCGGCTTCGATTTCGTCAAAAATACTTCTCCAAAATCTTGGTTATGATCACTGCATCGGCTACAAAAAAGATACTATTAGCGTTTTTCCGTGAAAAGGTTGCAACTTCCAGTCACTTGTACTCTTTAACAAATTGAAGATCCTACTTAGATATTGTTGATTGATGTGAGTGCAATTTTTCTTGCAGTTCAGACAGGCAGTGTAATTAAACGAAGTGTTGGTAATGACGCAATACTTGCAAAACTGCAAGATATCGAGCGAATACTTGGTGAGTAAAGTTGATCCCGCCAACAATAAACCCTCTTTTTTTTCCCCCGAATTTAGAGATAGCTTTCACGAACTGATAGTTAGACTTTGGTCAATTTTTCTTCCAGTCTCTTCTATCAAACAACAGTACCTACTGGTACTTATTTTCGCGCTGTTCAGTCTTATAATTTAGCGTTTTTCGCGAAAAAGAATCCTCTTCAAATTTAAACAAGCGAAATTCAATGACCAAATAGTCCATAGAATATTCAAATCACAGAAAAGATGATAACTTCACTTCGCATGTAATTATAACAGCATATACACAATTAAGATTTGAAAAATACACTAATAATCAACTGGTTTTTAGTAAGTTCCGTTTTGTTTAGGTATTTTCTATGAAAGAGGGTGTTAATTTCAGTGATATTCGCAAATGAAGAAGAAAATCTAGCTAGTATCCGGCCGGACGCCCATACAGTTTATCTACAAATTTAGAATGTCAGAAATAATAAAAAAAACATTTAAGTTGAGCACACTTGAATCGCGAAATTTAATGCCTTGTTTCATATGCCATTAATTATTAAAATCGCGAAAACTGAAGAGATAAGACCCCGCGAAAACCAGCTGCCACGAATGTAACCACGAAATTAACTACCGATTAGGTTTTAAAAACTTAGCCCTACTTTTCTTTCAGGCGTTCCTTGTCCACGGGGCTGGGTGCGATTTAAGGGATACTGCTATCGTGTCAGTAGCTCCATCAAGACTAGGCAAAATGCCCAATTGTACTGCAAAGAACTGGGAGGAAATCTGGTGAAAATAAACAGCCAGGAAGAAAACGAGTTCGTACTAAACCTGGTAAACAAGCTCGCCCCATCGCTGAAGCAGGTCTGGATCGGACTCGAGTGGGATTCTCAACTAAAGGCCTTTGTATGGTACGATCATTCAGTTCCTACCTTCATCAAATGGGCCCCACATGAACCAAGTGCAAAGAGCAAAGAGCCTTATAGCAACATGTGGACGGGTCACGCGGGGAGTTATTCTATGCCATCTGGCGGCTGGAATGATCTCGCTGGTTGGGATACTCGTTTCCCCTGTGGTCTTGTCTGCAAGAGGCTGCCCTAGATGTTAAGCCAGCTTTATTCCCGATCAAAGCCGAAAGTAGAGTGTAGTGAAAAAATAAAAGCAGATTCTGGGTCGACATTTTAAAATGCAGACAAGAAAACATTTTAGTGCTAATTTCTAAAGGGTTAAAAAAGCGACTTGTGACTGAAATAAACATTATGTATCCCTTATATCTTGTTTGTTTTGTTCTTTTATGTAGAGAATTCTTTTTCCTGGCCCATTAAGGTCTTTCAGTGGCAGATCCAGACCTTCAGATAAGTTGGGGGAAGGGGAGGGGGCGGTCATCCAGACCCTGCGATAAGAGGGGGCCCTGGTCTCTGATCCCCAATTTTTCTTTTCGGCCCTTCGGCCCACAGTTTGGTCCGCTAAAAATAAAGGAGGGTCCCAGGCCCCCCGAGCCGCTCCCCTGGATATACAATTTTACGACTCAAGAGATGTTCGCAGAAGTGCTGTTCACTGTTTTTAGATCGTTTCAAAAATATTCTTCTCAACCACTTGACAGGCAGTGTGGGAAAGCGGCAAATTGCAAAAGGATGGAGAAAAGCGGCAACATGTGTGTGTACCCACCCATAAACGGGGTCATATATTAGACTTGGTCATTACAAGGAATGAGACTGAGAGAGCCTTAGGGCTAAAGAATGTTACAGTCATGACAGGTTATCTCGGATCATAAGGCTGTTTGCTTTAATTTGAATTTACGGAAGCCATTAAATGACAGGAGGACTGTTGTCTCTCGTAAATTAAAGGGATTTGGTTTTGATGCTTTCAATGAGATGATTGGATCGTCTGGTTTGTCAGACGGGTGTATCTCGCAAAGTATTGAGTCATTGGCGAAGGAGTATGATGAGGTGTTATGCAATGCTTTGGACAAGCTGGCACCTAAAAGAACTCGCACTATTGTCATTCGACCTAATGCTCCTTGGTATAATGAGGAGATCGCTATTCAGAAGAGGAAAAGGCGAAGGCTCGAACGTAAATGGCGTTCGACTGGTTTTGAAATTGACAGGGTAAATTATTTGGAACAGTGCAATGTTGTAAATGATATGCTCTATAAGGCAAAAGAACAGCATTATTCAGCAGTTATGCAGGAAAATACCCATGATAGTAAATTACTTTTTCGCACGGTTGATAAATTACTGCAAAGGAGTATAGACAAAAGATATCCGTCTGCGAACAGTGACCAAGAACTCGCAAATGCCTTTGCTGATTTCTTTAGTGCCAAGATTGTGCGAATTCGTGATGAGTTGCTGGTTAGAAAAGAGCAGCTGGGGGAGCGCACTATGGAGGATTTTGAGTGTACATCATGCTTTAGCGAGTTCACAATGGTAACAGATGAAGACCTCTTAGGGTTGATTAGGGCTTCAACTATTAAGGCATGCGCACTGGATCCACTTCCAGCGAGTATTATGCGGAAATGCTATTCTAGTCTTGTCCCTATATTTAGAAGGGTGATAAATTTGTCATTGTCATCTGGATTGCTGCCCAAGGAACTTAAGGTAGCGCTGCTATCACCTATTCTTAAGAAATTAAATGCAGACTTTGGGCAGTTTAGTAATTTTCGCCCTGTTTAAAATTTAAAGTTTCTATCTAAATTGATAGAGAAAACAGTTGTTTGTGCAATTGAATAGCTATCTTGGCGGAAATGATCTACACGAGCCTCTTCAGTCAGCGCACAAGATTTTTCACAGCACCGAGACTGCACTTCTCACTGTTACAAATGACATTATGCTGTCATTGGATAAGGGCGAGAACGTTTTCCTTTGTTTTATTGGATCTGTCGGCAGCATTGATACCGTTAACCATTCCTTGCTGCTGGCACGACTGCAGAAATCATTTGGCATCAGAGGAACTGTACTGCAATGGTTCGATTCTTATCTTTCTCAAAGAACTCAGTTTGTCAACATCAATGAGGCGAATTCTACGGTACGAGACCTTACCGTGGGTGTTCCCCAAGGTTCAGTTCTGGGACCTGTACTCTACCTTCTGTATACTGCGCCACTTGCTAAAGTGATAAGATCTTATGGCTTGGATTATCGTCTATACGCCGACGATACTCAGTTATACTTTTCATTCAAATCGGTGGATGTGGACGCTACTAAATCGAGGGTCGAGAACTGCATTTCTGCAATATGTCGCTGGATGGATCTCAACGAATTGAAGCTAAACCACGACAAGACGGAGCTCATGCTCATACACTCAAAGTATCGTCCCTCTCCATCCTTTCAGTCCTTATGTGTTGGTGATGAGAGCGTGGCTGCCTCTAAGTCGGTTAGGAATCTTGGTGTTATCTTTGATGAGCACATGTCTTTTCATGCACATGTGTCTAGCATCCGTAGAACATCATTTTATCATCTCAGGAACCTATCTAGAATTAGGAAGTATTTCACTAAAGAATCAGCAGAAGTTGCTGTTCATGCATTTGTCACATCGAACTAGATTATTGTAATGCATTACTATACGGCCTACCTAAGTATCAGTTACAAAGATTGCAGTATGTACAAAACACGGCGGCTAGAGTTGTGTTGCAAGTGAGTAAGTTTCAGCACATCACACCTGTTTTGTGCGAGCTTCACTGGCTACCGATTCAATATGGTATTATTTTCAAGATTCTGCTCCTCGTCTATAAATCACTGAATGGGACATCGCCTAGCTATTTATCTCAGAAACTACATTATCGTTCTCATACTAGATCATTGAGGTCTGTTAGTAATGATCTTTTAATGCAACCTAGATCGTATACCAAGACCTACGGAGATAGAGCATTTGCTTTTCATGCACCAAGAGAATGGAACTTAATACCCTATGAAATTCGGAAGTCCAACACCATCTCGAGCTTGAAAAGATCACTTAAGACGTACTTGTTTACTAAATTCTGTAATAACAGATCATTGTTTCTATAGATTTGTATATATTGCGTTAGTTTTAATTTTTCCCTTTTTTAATCATTATGAACAAAATAGTTTAATAGTTGCTTTACTTTTAATTTTTTCCTCTTTTTTACTCATTGTAAATATAATTAGGATATGGTTGTAAATTTGTAAATATTTATCAATAATGTTGTTTACATGACTGTAAAGCGCCTTGAACATTGGATAAGAGCGCTATAGAATTATATTATTAATTATATAATTATATCCGAACTTGTTCTGATTGTTCAGACTGTTCAAGGGAAGACAACCTTATCGCCTGAAGATCCATTTGAAAACATTAAGGAAATCCTTATCTAAAAGTCAATTGGCAGCGCAATCGAGTTACGGTTGCTTATATCAGTGTACTTTTTGAAAGATGTTATGTTGCTGACAATGTCGAACATTTCAGCCATTTTTTTGTTGGGTTTCTATTCCGTTATGGTTAAAAAAAAAAAAATTCAGAAATGGACGTTAAAAAACGAGCACCAGTGTAATTAATTAGCGAAATTTTATTACCTTGAACAACGGTGATCCGTTAAAATCGCGAAATATTTGTATTCCAAATTCGCGAAATTAAAGTCGCGCGAAAATAAGTGATAATGAAGTAAACAAACAAGCACTTGTCTTGTTATTCACTTCTGTTTGACATCCGCTGCAGTAAAGCTTAAATATCTCGTCGGAAAACGATGAAATAGTCTCGGAGAATCAGATGATTATCATGCTTTTTTTTTTGCGTGTTTTGGTTAGAAAGTCGTTGTTTCTATGGTAAAAAGTTGCAATGCTTGTAAAAGTTAGTTTAAAGAGGTTTCAAATTACGTATGCAAATTTACAATTTACTTTATATTTTTAAAACAAAATTTCGGAGTCAGCGTTTTATGTTTTGCTTTGAAAGGCACACTTGGAGATTTATTAAATTAGCTGTTCAGCTTAGGTCAGGTTATATAAAGGTCATGTAAAACGTTTATTTACCATATTGACAGCTATTAAGACCATATTTCTCATTCGCCATCGCGACTGATCCTGAAGCGACCCGACGCAAGTTATGTACCAAAAACAAACGCATTCTATGATTAAGAAGGTTGCCTACAGATCAAAAATATACCGACACAATTGTCCAAAGTCAGATAAGCAACCTATTGTTGTTTTTAACTCGGCTAAAAGTGAAACTTTTACTCGTCAAAGTGTAAGATAAGGGGTGGACGCACACGAAAGTACTGACGGGCGGTGTGAATTTCTGCAGACGCGAAAAAGTAAAGTTGACTGATGAATATTCAAAACTTATGTATTTTCCTTCCGTACCTGAAAAGCCGAGACTCGATTTTTGCGTCTAACAGGGGAAAATCAAGTTTCGGTGTTACGCAGCTGTTGTGTAAAAACTGTGACACGCGTTTTCTGTTTTTTAACTTGCTCACCCTTAATTGTCTCAAGTGTGTCCTCTAAAACAAAAGAAATTGCTAATAATGCAAGATGGCTAGCCTGCTAAAGCGTGTTAAAATGAATTGTTTTGTTTTAAAATGGAAGCGTTTCGTAAGGGCGCTTTCACCTTCAGCTCCAAAGTTCTGTGGAGGGTCACATATTGTTGCTAGCAAAACTAGACCGCGTAATGAAGCGATAGTTTCATCCTCAACTTAAACTTGAACTCGCTGTTCAGATGATCATGGTCTTGCCTCGTGATGTTTACGTCTATCATAAGATCCTGTCAGTCTGAACTCGTTTATTCAGCTTCATCGTTCAATGAGTCATCACTTTGACAGAGAACTGTGAGAAACAAGAACTCAAAAGAACTGCTCAGCAATTTCCTGACCGCTGGTGAGACCGAATCCGAGATGAAACTGTTTCCGGCTATTCTAGCCATATATTTGGCACTTTTATGCGCAACAGACCGAGGTATAGTGTAATTTTTCCATACCACCATACAGAGTAATTTTCGCCCGGACTTAGCAAATCAGCAAGGACTCTTTATACAAGGCTTGTGTAAGTATTTATCACAAGGCTTGTATCCTTACAGAAGACTTAAAGGTGCTTACACAAGGCTTGTGTAAAACACTTACACAAGCCTTGTATAAAAGGTTCTTACACAAGTGTAAGAGTCCTTACACAAGCCTTGTGTAAGAGTCCTTACAGAAGGCTTGTGTAAGAGTCCTTACACAAGGCTTGTGTAAGGTTGCTTACACAAGGCTTGTGTAAGGTTGCTTACACAAGCCTTCTGCGGTAAGGACTCTTACACAAGGCCTGTGTAAGGTTGCTTACACAAGGCTTGAGTAAAATACTTATAGAAGGCTTGTGTAAGAGTCCTTACACAAGGCTTGTGTAAGATACTTACAGAACGCATAAGAAGGCTTACACAAGCCTTGTGTAAGATACTTACAGAACGCGAAGAAGGCTTACACAAGGCTTGTGTAAGGTACTTACAGAACGCGAAGAAGGCTTACACAAGGCTTGTGTAAGACACTTACCGAACGCGTAAGAAAGCTTACACAAGCCTTGTGTAAGATACTTGCAGAACGCGAAGAAGGCTTACACAAGGCTTGTGTAAGATACTTACAGAACGCGAAGAAGGCTTACACAAGGCTTGTGTAAGATACTTACAGAACGCGAAGAAGGCTTACACAAGGCTTGTGTGAGACACTTACCGAACGCGTAAGAAAGCTTACACAAGCCTTGTGTAAGATACTTGCAGAACGCGAAGAAGGCTTACACAAGGCTTGTGTAGGATACTTACAGAACGCGAAGAAGGCTTACACAAGGCTTGTGTAAGATACTTACAGAACGCGAAGAAGGCTTACACAAGGCTTGTGTAAGACACTTACCGAACGCGTAAGAAAGCTTACACAAGGCTTGTGTAAGATACTTATTTACAGAGGGCTTGTGTAAGAGTCTTACAAAACGCCGAAGAAGGCTTACAGAAGTCTTGTGTACAAGTCTTTACACAAGGCTTGCTACAGAAGGCTTTTTTGAGATTTTTACCGAAGACTTGTATAAGACTCATTACTGGCGGTGTGTGTAAGAAAGGCTTGTGAATCGCTTAGGGTATTCTTTAAAGACTTGTGTAAGACTCGTTATACCATGTACAAATGCCTTTGGTATCAATCTTTAAAACCGTTTTTCTACCCCATTAAAGTCATCGATATTGGGGTTTTTTGCGATTGTAGTGATAAATGCCACTTGCAGAGCAGGGAGCCGTTGGCGATCATTTGTCAACGATGATTGTTCGCTCCGTCTGAAAGAGTCTTTGACTTCCTTGACTTTTTTGAGAACCTCCCAAGATAATGATGATTTTGTCATTTTGTTCTCCCATGCTACCCACATCATTAATGATACGTTTATCTGAGTTCATCTATGAGACTTTATTTTTAAAACTTCTACAAACAACAAATGGCAGTAAAAAAATTGTCAATAATCGGTGAAGGATTTTGCCCAAGCTACATGCACGGCTTTGCCCTTTTTATTGAGTTTAATTTTTGTCTATAACTATAAAGCGTCGGTATTTAAAAAATCACGTAAACGGTAATAAATTTTTCCGTTCCCACACTCCTAACTGACTGATTTGTCGTTTATTCAAATTTTCATCTTCTACATAAAAATAATGTTGGCACATCGATAAGTTCAATTTAACAGAAATCTAATCTAAGACTCATCAATTCGTATTCCAACTGTCTGTGAGTAACATATAATATCAGCAATTAACTACAAATTTGAGCATACAAATTAAATCAATGATATAGACAAAGAGCACCTTTAATCAGCCCATGCTATGATTTTCTACTATCATTCTGAGTGTTTTCTATCCATAATTTTTTGGCTGCCAAGGTGACCCTTCTTTTTATGTCTTTGCTACAAATATTTACAATTTAAACCATTAAAAACTTAGGCATTCATCAATTATCGGATGAGGTTTTTGTGATGTCTGGAATATTCAAAGTAGCGGTAAAGGTTTATCAGCCGAACCGAAGGCCGTGGCTAATAACACTTACCGAGAACTTGATTATTTAGGATATCACAAAAACCGAACCTAGCGATTATTGTACTTTCTTTTGAAGAAAATAACGACAAACACACCTCCTCGTTGTAGTCAATCTCGTCTCAGAATCAAAAGCTCCGTAATGTTAAGGGAAAAATCCGAAAAGGAAGAGGTCGTCTCAGTGAAAGTCGAGATAGGTCTAAAATTCTGGTCACTTTTCCACAGGACAGAATACAGGTCACCGTGATAAAAAAATAAAAAAATAATAAAATAAAATGAAATAAAAATGTCCCGGTTTTTTTTTACCGTTTTCATTGAGGGGAATCTGTGTGGTTTGTTAATTTGTCGATGGAGCAGAGAATTCTAATTTTGACTTGTGGAATGTGACCTGTACTTTAGACCCGGCAGTTAATATTCTTGCCTTCAACAAAAATTAAGTCATTCGTAATGGAAATTTCGTACAAACAAAATGTGAATACAAAGACAATACCCACTTCCTTTCAAACGTCTAAGGGGCCGACCATTTGACTTTTGAAAAATATTTTTTAATACGAAATCTCTCTTACCGAGTTGAAACAATATTTCACTCGTTCGCGCTTTTTCAACACTGGAAGAGAAATTCCATACCTCAGCGCGGTCACGTCATATGTTTTACTGTTTTCATTGAAGGAAATTTTTTCCCTGTTATTTCCTTGGAAGAATTTTATTTCCTCGAGATCATTATGCAGGAAATTTTTTTATAAATTATTCCCCCCCCTACCACCCACTTCAATACGTCACATGGTCGCCGGGGTTACATTTATAAATACGTGGGATTTACAACTGCTATTTTCGCAGTTATGGATTTAGGGGGAGTTTCCGACTTGATTCTTATTTCTATGTACTCCCCCTCTTTCAAAAGTATATACTTAGGACCCTCCAAGTCCAAGTATGCTTGGGTTTTCTCGTCACTTGATTTCACGAAAAAGCTGTCAAAACAAAAGATAACAATTGGGTTAATTGACAATCTATTAATTCCAGTAACAATCTTCAATACTTTGAGTCTGGAACCCCATCTAAGGGCGGTAAAATTTTTCGCGAGGTCGACAACGGCATTGTTAACTATTTATGGAAACAATCCTTCCTTGGAAAAGGAGGAAAAGAAAAAGTCACGCGATGAAGGAGGATACATTTGGGAAAGAAAAACAAACTTTCTTTTTTGGTTATAGTGCATGATACAATTTGCGATACGTTGTCGTTCTCTTGTTTACCCTATTACATATGGAGACATAATACTGAATTCGCATAAACTATTTCGGTTCTCCTCAATGAGTATCTTTGTTATTAAGGGTACGGTTTTTACTTAACGTAGAGACAGCTGTACAATGGCCGATTATTGCTAGAGCCGTCAACAAATACTTGCCTTGGGAGGACAGCAATGTCCTCTAACCCCTGGATGTATTTCAGGCGCACTAAGCCTTTTTGGAAGTATAACCTCCACCTCCTTTCAAGTTTAACAAAGACTGGTGAGGTTAAAGGGCCTGATCCTGCACCCAGTCCTTTCCACGTTAGGACGAACTGTTCTGATGGTGAACGATGTGGAAGAACGGCCAATCGTCCCTGCAATAACAGTTTTGAAAAACGATCATTATTTTTCTGTCCTCTATCCTCTGTCTGCTGAGACATCAGGGGCACCCAGCGACATTTTCCAAGGACAACCGTTCTAGTCGTGTCAAATATTTGGAGGTTCTCTAACAGATTAACTACGATTTCCGGAGGTTGTGTTATCCACATTTTAATACTATTATATTGTGTTTAATAAAAAAGGTCTCCTAAAAATCTCGTTATAAAGACAAAATGTCCCATGTAATTTTCTAAATTTGAAATTAAGGCTACTCAAGAGAGAATGAGCTAAGAGAGCGAATCCCTGTGCCCCATGATAATTTTTTTTAAATCTATTTAAAGTTCGCGCGCGTGCTGCGTAGGTTATTTTTGTCTGTTGTTTCCGTGACCCGCGTGGTCTACTTTCTCGTGAACGTGACCTGTTTCGCCGCCAAACATTTGAAGTTTGACAGCCATCATAGTAATTAGCGCCAGGAGCCGACAATAATCGGCTCCTGTTGTTGACGTGTTTTTGATCAGCGCGTTCCGCTCATAATTTAGGAGTGAACTGAGCATTTCAATCATTTTAAGTTACGTTTTAAATAAATTTTTACCTTTGGACGGTCGATCCACAACCTAGCCTACATTGGACTTCGGCCAACCGCACACCTCTCTATGTTGCTCTTGATCCTGACGAAAGATCTGAAGCGAGCATCGTAATACCGTTGCTCGGAACATAGCAGCATAGGACTAGAGAGAAAAAAACCGAACCTTACAGTGAATACGTTGATTCTAACGTCATATTTAACATTTCATAGATTTATATAGAAACTCGGTAAAAAAAAAAAAAGACAGAGCCATGCAACAAGCTTGGGAAAAATCCTTTAACGATTATTAATTCTTTTTTACTGTTATTTGTTGTTTGTCGACTGAGTTTTAAAAATAAAGTCGCATATAGGAACTCAGCAAAAAGTATCATTTGTGTTGTGGGTAACTTGGGAGGATTAAAAACGACTAAATCATCGGCAATATCTGGAGATGTTCTCAAAAAAGAAAAAGAACGAAGTGAGGGACACCTTCAGATGGAGCGAACAATCATCGTTAACCGATAATCGCCAACAAACTTTGCAAGTGGCATTAATCACTTCAATCGCCAAAAATATATCAATGATTCTAATGGCGTAAAAACGGTTTTAAAGATGGATACCAAAGGCGTTTGCACATAGTATAGCGACCCTTACACAAGCCTTTAGAAAAGACATTCACAAGCCTTTCTTGTACAAGCCGTCAGTAATGACTCTAAGCCTTCTGTAAGAATCTTAAAGAAGCCTTCTGTAAGACAAGCCGACAAGCAATTATCTTACACAAGCCTTCTGTAAGCCTTCTTAGGCGTTCTGTAAGACTCTTACACGAGCGCTCTGTAAGCATCTTACACATGCCTTGTGTAAGCCTTCTTATGTTCTTACACAAGCCTTCTGTAAGGACTCCTACACAAGCCTTCTGTAAGTATCTTACACAAGCCTTCTGTAAGCACTCTTAAGCGTTCTGTAAGTATCTTACACAAGCCTTCTGTAAGCACTCTTAAGCGTTCTGTAAGTATCTTACACAAGCCTTCTGTAAGGACTCTTACACAAGCCTTCTGTAACTAAGTATCTTACACAAACCTTGTGTAGGGACTCTTACACAAGCCTTGTGTAAGGACTCTTACACAAGCCTTGTGTAAGGACTCTTACACACGCCTTCTGTAAGTATCTTACACAAACCTTGTGTAGGGACTCTTACACAAGCCTTGTGTAAGGACTCTTACACAAGCCTTGTGTAGGGTCTCTTACACAAGGCTTGTGTAAGGACTCTTACACAAGCCTTCTGTAAGTATCTTACACAAGCCTTCCGTAAGCACCCTTACACAAGTCTTCTGTAAGGACTCTTTATACAAGCCTTGTGTTAGATACTTACACAAGCCTTGTACAAAGAGTCTTACAAAAGCCTTCTGTAAGCCTTCCTACGCGTTCTGTAAGTATCTTACAAAAGGCTTGTGTAAGCTCTCTTACTCGTTCTGTAAGAACTCTTACACAAGCCTTCTGTAATTGTCTGTAACTCATACACAAAAGACAACAAAAAAATTTTACATAACTTTTAACTGTTAAAGAAGGCGTTCGTAAGAAGGACTTTTAGTAATGAGCTATTTCAATTTAATTGCGTTATTTGTGACACAGCAACTAAAATAGGGTAATTTTAGTGCAGTGGAATATATAAGGTGTTGTATATCATATTCTGTTACTGTTTTTATATAAGGTTCTGTGCCCAGCTGCTAAGATTGATCCCAATCATCTAACATTTCCCGTTGACCGTGCGTTATTTTATATACTCGATACCTCACAAAGCTAAATATAGACCTGGTCACTTAAACGTCAATTTATTAAACATAGCAATCAGTCATAGTGTTCATCTTCAAAGCCTTCATCATAATCCTCATTATCATCAACATCAGCATCAGGGAGATTTAACGCTCGGATGAAGCTTCAACTTCTTCTGTGATGTCAACAGAGATCTGCTCAGGTCTTTCATCGTGAACAAAGAGTGCAGATTCCTTTGCCACTTCTTCGACATGTTCAACACAAAGCCGACACAACGGTTGAAACTAGGGACTTTTAGCATCGACAAAGGTGACGGCAGCGAAAACGTCGCTTTTAAAATGAATTGGAGTTTTTCCAACTTTGTCTCGTTTATTTCAGTTCGCTGAAAATAGCTAATGTAGGCCAATTTCCCTGGAGTTGATTTCTTTGGGACCGCACTCAAGTTTAGAAAGAGAAACAAAAGTTTGTCTTCGATTGTTTACGTCCTCCATAAAACGTGAAACTAGGGGTGCGTTCGATTGGGAAATCTGGATTTAGATTTTAAAATCCGTATTTCGGATTTGCAATCGAACGCGATTTTCATTTTTACCTTTCGATTGGGAAATCCGAAAAAGGATTTAAAAAACTGTCGTTAAGAACAGCGGTCTTGCACGCGCACGCATAATTAGGAAAAATAAGACCGCTGTTGACGAGAACAGTTTTGCAAATCCGTTTTCGGATTTCCCAATCGAACGGTAAAAAGGAAATCCATGAAATCCGGATTTGGATTTCTTAATTGAAATCCACCCTGAGGACGGATTTCTCGGAGGTGAAATCCGTTTTCGGATTTCGCGTTCGATTGGGAAATCCGGATTTAGATTTTGAAAATCTAAATCCGGATTTCCCAATCGAACGCACCCTAGGCATTTTCACGTCGTAGTCGTGCAGTAACGGCAAAGAAATGTACAAAAAAGCGTGATGCACGTGCAAACTAGTTGTTTTGCTCAATAAACCTATTGCTTTTTTGACGTTCTCGTTGCCGTCGCCGTCGTCGTTGCTAAAACTCCCTACTGACATTTCGCGAACGGAGAGTTTTCGCGCGTGTGTACTAGTACCAAATCTAAGGCAGATGTCTTTTTCCGACATTTCTTAGTTTTTGCACGCGAGTATTTCAAAATTACTTGAACCTGCTGCAGATGAAACTTTCATTTAGTTTGATGGATAGTCTTTGTGTGTTTCAAAGGTGTGCTCTTTTGGTTTAATTTAATGACGAAAGTAGCCGGGGGCCACGCTCTGAGTAGCCGGGGGAAATCCCCGGCCCCCCGCCCTTAGGGACAACCCTGCTTTATGGATTGGCTATTAATTGTCTTATTTACTCAAAGTAGATTCTATGTTGTTGTTTTTTTCAGTCAATTTATTTCAGTCGTTTCCGCTGTATCAATAATTTTAATCATAAACATTCAGGCTTAACTACAAAGATTAAGACTGACGAGACATATCCCTTCGTTTTTCTTGTGAACACCAGTTTATTACAACTAGTCAAATTATTTAGTATTTATGTTAATCACTACCCTACGGTACCATCTTTTAAAATTTGTACAGTTGCAGAAATTATAACACATTATCTAAAAAGGTACTACTTTACAACAAAAAGTACATCCCCCTGGTTGTGTGCTTTGAGTTCAACAGTGAGTAGCAAATGAAAAAAAAATGGTGATTATGTTGTCGCAACCTGAGTGTTTACCAGACGAGTGAAAGAATAGTGACCGACAGTTTTCATACACACCAACACAACAATTAGGAAATAAAGATAGATGCGGCAGGGAAGTTCATAATCGATATTTCACTGTAACGTTCTTCTATTCCCCTGAGTATATCAACTTGCTTTAGGTCATTTTATAAATTATTAAAGTAAACCCCATAAAAAAAAACGAAAGAAAAACATTGACAACTTAGCAAAGAAGCGAGGGCAAAAAAATCGTGCACAATGCAATTTTTGGAATGCGCTTTTCTTGTAAAGCATCCCCCAGTATCAGATACTTTACCCATTTTTTATTTTTACTGAAACCCGTCTGGTATTTTAAAATAACTTGGAAGCTGTAAATATCATGATCGAAATCATAAGCCGTCCAGAATTAGGAAAAGATATTCTTGGTTTGCAACCACGTGATAAGGCGGCCATGTTGGTGGTCAATAAAACAGAATTATTTCATGAAGAATTTACATGAAAATGGAGTTTAGTCAATGGAGAGAGATGCTTTGGTTCTTGGTCATCAACATGGCCGCCGTGACGTCACGTACAAACCAGCAATATCAAAAAGAGGTTAAGTGCTCAACCTTTGATATGGAAGTGATTTTCATTCTCAAGCAAATAAAACTCATTTTCAAAAGAAAGGTTGTGCACTTAGCCTCATTTTAAAAGTGAGGGTTTTTGGAACTCGGAAGTGGCCTATTCCCGGAAGTTATTTATGTCCTCTTCCCTCTTCAAACCTCCACTTTCCCCCTCTCCCCAGCCCTTGCTCATTTCTTTTTGTTCGAGAAAATCCTTGGGAGAGTTATCATACGTATCATCAGCAGTTTTCAATCACACCCTCATTCAATCAGTTGTAACTACAGCAATGAGCTGACATGCGTATCCAAGTGGGCAGTCACCTTACAAGCCGACTAATTGGCAAAGATGTCTCCCATCGGAAGCCATACGTTCTTGCACTCGGTAGAGTGGAACAAAAACTCCTCACCCTGTCCCTGAGAGTTGTCAAGCCAGTCTCGGGTTTGACCGTAGTTTACAAAGGTACGTTTCACGTTGACTGCTGATGACCACTCCACAAATTTGCTTCCCTCCGCTGAGCCAAAGTACCACATGGCTTGAACGTCCTGATGTTCGGACAGGTATTTAGTGAGGTGATCGCGGTCCCCTGTGACGATGTTTACAACACCACCGGGCAAGTCCGACGTGTCAAAAATCTACAGAAAGGGAGCGACAAAAAATATGCAATGTTCCTCATTGAACGAACGAACGAACCTTGCCGGAGACACTGTAAAAAATTTTTAGCACAAACTGTAACCTAAAATTCTGCAGTTATCGCAAAAAGCGCGGCAAAATGGACAGGTAACACCGTCGTTTGAACGTGATTCGACAGAAGGTGATGTTACACGGGACGATTCGCAACGACGATTTTTAGCGCAATGCAGCGTGGCAACATTGCTGCAACATTGTTTCGAATGGTTACAACATTGTTCCAACATTGCAGCGCTGTGTTGCGCTAAAAACGGTCGTTGCGAATCGTCCCGTGTAAAATCACCTATAAGGGATAGGGTAATATTTCCGGCGTTCAATTTTGAGTTGAAAAATTGGAAGACGTGTTAGTAATTCAGGCCCTCCTTTTCGGCAACTCAGTTGATATTTCCCGATGATAAGTTATCATCGGGATTAGCGGTAACAATTGAAACTGTCAGCCATTTTCATAAATCCAGGGCAAACATTCTTTGTTAAATTTTGAGGATCAGATTTTGAATATCTGCCGGGTAATTTTTTCAGTGTTGGAGCTGGACCATCCACGGGATTCTTCAGAATGAGCTACACTACGAGAATTATTTAAGAAAAATACTTTTTCTCTTCACCGCGTGTTAGCGTTACTTGTACTGTAATGGGGAGCTTTAGCAACTACGACGAAGACGACGTCAAAAAACGATTGGTTTTATGAGCAAAACAAAAGCTCCGTACGTGCATTACGCTTTTTAGTACAATACTTCGACGTCCACTGCACGACTACGACGTGAAACCTCCCAATGCGACGTTTTATGGAGGACGTGGGCATACGACGACAAATTTTCCTTTCTCTCTTTGAACATGGATTAAGTCCTTAAGAATTCAATTCCAGGAAAAGTCGCCTACATTTCATTTGACAAATTGAGCGGGTCCAAATAGACGCGATTAAGTTTGAAAGGACGCAAATTTAGTTTTTAGTGATGTAGTGAACGAGAAAGCCATATGATCGTAGAAAAGTGACATAGTACCCCGCCTTTGTCGGTTACCAAAAGATAAGAGGCCGAGTGAGAAGAGGCATGTTTCAAACTTTAGGCCATAATATGGGCGCTTATTCGAGTATTCACACACAACAATTGTGTGCCGAAAAATTTGTTATAATCGATTATAGAATATGTTCAATCGATAATCGCGGGAAAATATAAATTTCTTGTTGCCTAATAAACATATTCTTTTATGGTCTCATAATTAAAGAAGAAAACGACTACGATCACCTGAAAGCACAGAAAAATTTTGAACTCAGTGGTCCACGATCAAAACAGAGTACTAACGCACAAAATAACTCAGAAAATAAAATGGACATGATTGGTACCTGGTACATATCCACGGCAATCATGGGATGTTTCTGACTTGGTGCGATAACTACAGTGTTACCTCGGATGACTGCAGGCGCCAGTAGGGACACAAAGGCCAGTAAGGGACACGTGTCAGGACAAGCAATGCCTATCACCCCTACAGGCTCATGGATCTTAACTGTAGCACCATAGAACGGCGTTTCCTTAGGGAGGGGAGAGAGAGGAAAATATAAAAGCCAAGAAGAGAAGGTACAATGTTAGCCAACAAAACATATTACTGCGAGTTTAAAAAAACCCGCTTTATTTGAGTGTCAATGTATTTAGCAGGAAGTATTAAATGGGGACACTATTTTTTTCGTCTCCTACGAGAGACGGGACCGCCATTTTACGTGGTCATCCGAGTAACGTTAAGGTACGTCCAGCCGCTTGCAGTGCAAAGTGAGTACCTTCATTTCCCTGAGTGTTGGTCCGCTCCTGGGAATCGAACCCAGGAGCTCCCGCTCTGCAGTCAAGCGCTCTACCGACTGAGCTAATACTGCCGCGGTTGGAAACGAATCTTTGCATGTGAAAGTTAAACAAGGGGCAACAGCTTTGAGATTTTGCCTATAAGACTTGGTCATGGTGCCATATTGACGACGTTCCCTTAAATTAAGATGTATCTTAACTACTGACTTATAAAATAAACTCATAAGGGGTTGAAACGTGTAACTCTCATATGTTTGCTTTGTCCGATGCTCGTGATTATTCATTTTCAAAAGTACCATATTTGGAACGAGAAGAAGAGATAACTGACCAATCAAACTTCGTAAACAACGTGACGTAATTTTACTTTACGTTCCCGCGCCCGCTTAAAAAAAATGGCCGACAAATGGGGGAAAAACTCCCGAAAGCCGAGAAAGCTTTCAAAGGTTGAAACCAGGAATCTTACCGAACTACTGAGCAGGATATTATTGCCTTACCACCCGGGCCAAACGTAACATTATGAAACCCATTGACGTCCTCGAACCTTCTTGAAGTTGTCACCTCAAAAAACGTTGACCCTCTGCACAGTAAACTTATACCGCAATTCTTATATTACTGTAAAACTTTTTTCGAATAAAATTCATTAGCTGCGTATCGAAAAGTGTCCAAAACCTGAAACTGAAATCTTTGCAAAAAGTGATGCGTGAAAGTAATGTGAGAAGGATTTAACTCATTCTTGTCACTTTAAGCTTAAATTTAGCTTGGATGTGGTCACGATCGTGTTTTGAGCTAATTTCATGAATGAAGAAAGTCAAAACAAATAGACAGGAAAGCCGTTTCTTGAAAGTTTTCATTCAAAATCCAAAAAGTTAATCCTTTAAAGCAATTCGGGAAACACTATCTAGATTGTGGATCCGTTAACGCAAGTGAAATTGACTGAGCACGTGGCAAAATTCAACACAAAATCCATCTCAAATCGGGCACATTTTGTAATTTTTCTTTAGCGCCGAAGAGAAAAATTTATGAAACATTTAAAAATACATAAATTCCCTTTCAAAAACGTAATTGTCTTGACCATAGAGTGCAAAATGTACCTGAAAATTCAGCAAACACTTCACTGCCTTGGTTGCATTTCAAAACAGACCATGCGCTCCGTTGTGAAGAAAACAAGGTTGAATTCCTCGAAGGACGATTTCTTGATGAAAAGCTTCCCTTCCTCCACAAAAAGAAAGCTGAGCAGTCTTTTGAACTTTCTCTTTCCATTTTTTGTCTTTTAACGGTGTTCTTTGAACCTTGAAATGCAGAACTCTTGTCTTAAAACATCTGCATGGAGATCGCGCGGCAGACATTTGTTTAAAATGGATATCTGTCACTAAGGTTTCCAAATATGGTAAAATTGAATATTCACGAGCATTGAACGCGAGTTACACGTTTCAACCCCTTATGAGTTTCTGCTTATAAACAATACACCGGACACTTACATAAGACGTAAAACGGAAACCAGAGTTAGTCCCTACCTTTCTTTATTCTCAATAAGACGGACACCTCTCTAAAACGGACCCTTAGAAAGGGGCCCAAAGGTGTCCAGAATGTTGACTACAGAATACTTAATATAAGACATGGCCTTAAAGTGGCTCCTGGAAAGTTGCTTGGAGAACATGAAAGTCCAAATGGCAAGTAGACAGTTTCTTGCCACAAACACGTGACCATAATCAACTTGTTTTTGCAACGTACCAACTCGCATACCACTTTGGTAAACTCGCTCTTCTATTCTCTAGTTAACATTATGGAAAGTTCCGTTGAGAACGTCTTCGCAAAAGGTTGAAGTATTTTAGTGGGTTGTATTTTCAACGTACCCTCACGTACCAAAGAAGAATCAAAGACGCCCAAGAAGGATTCTTGAGGAATTTGGGTGGAGGGGGTTTTCCAGCCCTAGTTCCGACTATCCACTACAGCACGCACACGGATAATTGATACCAGCTGCCTGAACTACTTCGGAAAGGTAGTGTCGCCTACCAAAAACTCCAGGGAAAAGATGTTAGCGAGTTAATCATGGAAGTCGGCAAGTTGAGCGACTGTGCAAGTTAATTAAATGCGAATTAAATGTCTGCATTGTTTTAGTGAGTGGTTTGAACCCAGGAGTCATGATAAATGTCGATGGGATATAATCGTCCGGGTGGGTGTAGTCCTGAATAGGACTAGTGGAGAGTGACTAATGACAACCCGTGCGGTAGTTATATTCACGCACATTTAACTCGGAAGATGACCATCGAACAGTTTGTCATCAGTCACTGTCCATAAGTCCTGTTCAAGAATACGAACAACCTGATTATCAATTTTCCATCTACTGTATTAATGCCTACATTTTGTACCTACCGTGTGGCACGAAAGTTTTGCGATTTTCAAGCGATCCGCAAAAATAAGTTCCCGCAAATAAAAATTACAGCAAACATTTTCCCCTTCTTCTCTATATATACCTTAAATTCGCTACACAAGACATTACGAAGAAATCGCGTCTGTCTGAAATCGTGCCTCTTTCATTCAGAAACAAAACGATATAAAATGAATTACTGGTTTTACATAGGGTACGCATACCACAGTGTTGTTTGAGAGTATGTATTCTGTTGCACGTACTTAACAAAAACGCACATAAAGATTACCGCAAAAATTTTTCCCGCAAAGATTTACTCCAGAGTTAATATTCTCTACCTTAAATTCGCTACACAAGACATTACCAAGAAATCCAGTCTGTCTGAAATCGTGCCTCTTTCATTTAGAAACAAAACGGTATACAATGAATTACTGGTTTTACATAGGGTAGGCATACCATAGTATTGTTTGAGAGTATGTATTCTATTGCACGTACTTAACGAAAACGAAAATATTATCAATGCTAGCTGGATACTGGGTAATTTCTGAAAACCGCAAAAATTAATTCCCACCAAGAAAAACCAATCTGTCCTAATCGCAAAAATTGGTTCCCGCAAGACACAACAAATCGCCAATCCGCAAAAATGAACTCTCCAAAAATTTCGTGCAGCACGGTATTCTTGTTAACATTAGTTGGTTTATTCTCACACCTACCTGTACAGTACCTCCATATTTATCTGCATAAGCACCCCAGTAAAACAGCCGCTGTATTGCGACATCGACTCCCTTGCTGGCCTCTTCCTGCGAGCAGCCTGTCATATCGCACAGTCTCTGACTAAACTCACTGCGTCGCAGCTCTAAATTTTCCGTCATGTAGTAAACAATTTGAGCTCTGTTTTGGGCGACTCTCTTGCCCCAATCAAGGGAAAAGGTAATAAAAAAATCATCTTAAACTCCAGAAGGTCTGGCCAGTTACCTATTTTTTTTTGTTATTTTAATAAATTTTTATTTCGTCTTACAATAAATTTATGTATTACAATGTTTTACACGGTGACCCTTACATTTGTATGAAGACGAAAGAAAAATACAAAAACAAAAAAGAACGAAAAGAAAACTAACCATATAGACATCGCACACACACAATTACATACTGATAAAAACACACCCCAGTAAATTCTTCTCTATTTACATGAAAAATTAATAAATGAAGAAAGCGGCGAAATGGTCGTATGCGACTCAACTTTATATTTGCTGCATTTCATATCGTGGGTCTCTAACTTATCGTCTGACTTAGCGATCATTGTCTCGATTACAAAACAGTGTTTAATTTTAGAAGTAAGAACTCTAATGGAGGGAGAATGTTTGTTCTGTCTACAAGAGTATGGGTATGGTTATTCCAATAGTAAAATATGATTCCCAAATATCTCGTCCTCACATTCAATAATACCAAACAGTATATCTTTGCCAGTTACCTATAGCTTTTTGGGACGGCACGAAAAGCTATCTGCGGGTATAGTGTGACCATAGCCTTTAACACCCTACTCCCCAACAATACACGCACCCTGCTGCTGCTTTATGTGCGGCCTCCACAGCATCTCTGATGAGGGTCGTGAAGGGGTAAAATGGGAACTGGGATTAGCCTTATTGTGGACTGGGAAAATGGGATTTACTCACTGGGACTGGGATTTAGCCACTGGGAATGGGATGAACAATTATAAAATGGGAATGGGATTTCTTTTCTTCAGCGGTCTTTGCTCCAATATTTGAAATAGAAAAATAAAATTTCGTAGCAATAGACCTTGCACTCCTCAGTAGAGACCGTGAAATCAGTATTTTTCGCCTTCGCGCCCGCGGTCTAGCTACCAGGCTTACACGGTTGCATAGTTACGTTCTGTCAGTTTTCCTGGTCAGCGGACAAGTTCTGCAAGTTTGCATGTGGTGGGAAGATATTGTGAAGGGAAGATAAAAATGGCTTTGGAAAAGGTTTCTTCGCAAAATGGTACTAGAAATCAACTACGTCAATGCAAATAACGCCGTTATACACACCGAAAGTTTGGTAACTGGGATTTTGGCAAAAATTAGCGTGGGAACTGGGATCTGGACCAAATTTAGGCTGGGAACTGGGATTTGGTACCCCCCTTCACGACCCTCTCTGATGTCCTTTCTGTTTCCGTCAGCCACTTGTCCTATAACTTCCCCTGAGGGGTTTTGTACGGGTCGAGAGTAGTTTCCCTCCGGTCGCTTCTGAGCTCCTCCAATGTAAACTTTGTAAGTATGATCAATACTGAAAAAAACGAAAAGAAAAGAAAGAAAAAACTACAAGTGTTGTCACTGTTACGGCCTAAAGACAGCTAACGCGACTGTGTAACAAGTGATGTCTGATTGGTGAATAACCAAAACCAAAGCGTTCACGATTTTTGGGCTCACACAGTAGGATCGAAAATCCACGGTTTTGAAACCACCGTAAACCAATAAAGCCTTGGTACATACCAATTACAACTGAATCTTTCCTTAACAAGGCCTCGATCTGTATTACGGACAGTTTTCTACGTCCAAAACAGAGATACAGACTTCACACACCTGGCTGTGATTCCCAGACTTGACACAGTTACAGGGGTCTCCGTATTCATGACCTCTGACTGCAAGACTTCCATTGATAAAGACCTTATACTAAGGAGTATAAATTCCATGACACTGTATACAACAATAACATAAGAAGACCTCTTTCTTACCTTGGAGGTTTAATTTCGCCTAATTTTCCTGATACAATTTCCGGGAGTTTCACAGGATTGGAATTTGGATTCATCACTATCGCAGGAACAGTCGATCCAAATGACTTCACATCGTAGTCCTCCACAGATGGTCGTGCTCTGGTTTGCCATGATGGGCAGACATATTCATACAAGCCCCGTCACCAAAATTTAACATTTATACACTTAATTAGGCTGGGAACAAATACTAGCTTAAAGGATTCACGGAGAAGTCCTTCTGTTAAAACAATGTTTAACATCTATTGTCAAGAACAAAATTCTAAAGCTCAGCTATATTTACACTATGATACCGTGGGCTAGCTTTGCGTGCCGACACGAAAAGCTAGCCCACGGTATAGTATGAACATCTATCCGACACGCGACTCTCCGCTTTACAGATCAGAGCAGCGCAGCTTCGCTCTGTCACAGAAATTGCGCCGCCACAACCATTTTTGAGTATGAACAGAAGCGCTATCCGGTATGATTTACTGACGTGGCGGCGCAGAAGCGTATCTATTTAGGTTTCTGGGAAACTGCCCACCTACCCCTCCCCTAAGTCAACATTTTTACGTCTCGTTTGGGGCAAAATGTTGGCTTAGGGGAGGGGTAGGTGGTCAGTTTCCCAAAAACCTAAATTGGTCCGCAAAAGCTATCCGGCGTAGTGTGAACACAACCTAAAACTCAATTTTGTTGGAAAATTGGACTCAAAACGATCAAGTCTCAGGAGCTGAATACAAACATTATTGCTTTTAAGAGGGAGTCTCCCTAAAACCGGTCCACTGCGTTTCCTTTAAACTTTGCCCATGAATATATCTTAGTCCAAAAGTAATTGAAACCGCATTAGTTTTTGAAAATATTTCAAAATAAAATTTTTCGGGAGAAAAATCACTTCAGCACTCGGAGGCCAAATTTTTGCAGTGACAAAGAGTGAAAATAGCGCATATTGCCGAGTTCACCACTTCAAAGTTTTGCACTTTCAACGATTTTTTTCACTTCCTAGGATTAAATTGGTCCTTAAATGATGTAAAGGACACAATTTTAGTCCTTCAAAAACAACTCGTGTCTACTAAATATTTTTTGATTTACACCCACTTTGCCGTACGCAGGAAATGACTCAAAAATGCATATTTTCATCGTAGCACTGTGCAAAATCCCCAAATCTTCTAAACAAAATGTCTTTTCAGACCAACAAAGGGAATGTCCAAAAACATAGAAACATAAAAATATGTTGTGATTTTAACGATTTATCAGCACAGCCGATCGACGAAATATGCCTATTTTCCGTTATGACTGTTTACAATACACGATGGAAGGTCTTAATGCAAAGCCCGAATAACACAATAATTCATCAAATGCATCAAGTATTTTAAACTTTTTGTGACTTTTGACACAATAGAACATCATGTAGGAAAGGAAAGCCTTTAAGCCGAACGCATTAATACTACCACTGCCACTAGAAAACAATAGTAGTGGTGTACCTGTTTACAGCGCTTGATCCGATCGAGTCGTCTTCGCTGTGTACACAAAACTGATATCACATGATGGCTCCTGTCACGTATTCCTATATCTGGAATCGTTACGTCGTGAAAACACTTTTTGCTAGTCTGACTAAAATTGAATGGCAGGAAATTATCTTATCAATAGAGTATTCTATTATATTTATTGCTGTTTTCGTTGACAAGCTACAATATCAAGAATCATGCATGCATAAGTGCCCAGTTCATTAGCAACAGCAACTTTTTAGTTTTCCTCGAACAGGCTCCTGTCCATTCAGGTTAGCATTTATAAAACAATTGGTTGTCGCTATGAGCTTTCTCTTTGTTTTGTTTTATGCTTGTCGTTTAAGTTTGCATTTTTTATTATTTTTAATATATTTCATATTTCTGGTAGCCCATGGTATTAAACCGACGAGTACCTGTTTTCAGGTCTTATCAAGCTCCCCGAATCAGGGTGGGCCTGGGGATAGGGGTGGAGTGTGCTTGCTGGCAGGAGGTCCGCTAGACTGTTCACAGTCCTCTATTTTTCCGTAAATCGTCGGTATCAAGCACATTCTCTAACAGGTGGCCATCTTGGTTTTAAAATGTACCGGGTTTAGCCTGGGGATGACTATGAAATCTACTCTTGGGGCAGCGGACCCAAGAAGGCCCGCACATCTGGACGATTTTACGGAAAGATAAGGGACAGTGAACAGTCTAGTGGCCC
>CALNXK010000754.1:7500-10000 GCA_942486035.1 Porites lobata | reverse complement strand
CAGGCTCTGTGATAGTACCACCGTACGGTTCCAGTAAAACTACAGTGTTTGTATTGGGTAAAAATACCATCCTAACATTTCTAGGAAATACTAAATAAAGATCAATGAAACTTACTCGGCAGTTAATTGTTGTTGTCCTTATTGCTCCAATGAAGTTTCGTGATAATTTGCAGTAATTTGTTCAAATTCACTCTATATACAATAATAATATACAAGGTAGGAGACACGAGATGCCATTTTCGCCGACATGCTCTCATTCAACACAACTTTTTCCACGAAATTCGAACTGCAACGGACAATAAACATGACAGGGTCGTAGAAATAGGATAGCAGCAGATATAGAAACCATAAATTTATTGAGCTTTTGCCATAGTTATGCTGAGATTCGAATAGATATCCACAAGAAGACGAAATTGCCAGATACGATGCATAGAGACTTCCCGCCGTCTTTCCCAGTTTGTAGGAAGGAGATATACAATGTTGTTCCTTTTCTGTTTATAAATTATCGTATTTATATGGCACTCGATGAGACAATGAAAACGATTCTTATTTACGATTGACGTGGCAAATTTAGAAATAACTTGCGATCAGGCCTCCCAAAGAAAATGGAAAAATCTAAGGACCCCCTGATCGCAGATTAATGAAGAAAAATCAGACTGTTCAAGCAAATCGAGATTTTTTCTAGCTTACTGACTGTATATTTCAACTGTAAGTACTTTCCGGGGGGCAAAAAAGTTGCGATGCGTGTAAGAGGTTTCAAATTACGTATGCAAATTTACTTATATTTTTGAAACAAAATTTCGAAGTCAGCGTTTTATGTTTTGCTTTGAACGGTGCACTTGGAGATTTATGAAATTAGCTGTTCAGTTATATAAAGGTTATGTAAAACGTTTATTTACCATTTTGACAACTCATTAAGACCATATTTCTCATTCGCCATCGCGAATGATCCTTAGGCGACCAGACGCCGGGACCAGACGCAAGTTATGCACCAAAAACAAACGCATTTTATGATTAAAAAGGTAGCCTTCATATCAAAAATATACCGACAAAATTGTCCAAAAGTTCAGACAAGCAACCTATTGTAGTTTTTTTTTTCGGCTAAAAGGGAAACTTTTACTCGTCAAAGTGGGAGATATACGCGCATGAAAGCACTGACGAGCGGTGTGAATTTCTCCAGATGCGAAAAAGTAAAGTTGACTGATGAATATTCAAAAGTTATGTATTTTCTTTCCGTAACTGAAAAGCCGAGACTAGATTTTTGCGTCTAAAACGGGAAAAATCAAGTTTCGGGTACTTTTTAGCAGTGCCGTAGCTTTAGATAACACGCCTTGCGTGCTTTTGCGCACGCTGAAAGGGTGTTGTGCTATTTTCCGCGCAGCTGTTGTCGGCTTTCATTGACACGCGTTTTCTGTTTTTTTAACTTGCTCACGCTTAATTGTCGCAAGCGTGTCCTCTAAAATGAACAAAAGAAATTGCTAATAAGGCAACATGGCTTGCGTGCTAAAGCGTGTTAAAATGAATTGTTTTGTTTTAAAATGGAAGCTTTTCGTAAGCGTTCTTTCACCTTCAGCATCAAAATGCTGTGGAGGGTCACATATTGTTGCTAGCAAAACTAGACCGCGTAATGCCGCAATAGTTTCATCCTCAACTTAACGCTTGAACTCGCTGTTCGGATGATCATGGTCTCGCCTCGTGATTTTTACGTCAATCATGCATAAGATCCTGTCTGAACTCGTTTATTCAGCTTCATCCTTCAATGAGTCATCACTTTGACAGAGCACTGTGAGAAACAAGAACTCAAAAGAACTGCCCAGCAATTCCCTGACCGCTGGTGAGACCGAATCCGAGATGAAACTGTTTCCGGCTATTCTAGCCATATATTTGGCACTTTTATGCGCAACAGACCTAGGTATAGTGTAACTTTTCTATACCACCATACAAAGTAATTTTCGCCCGGACCTAGCAAATCAGCAAAAGAACTAACTCAGGAGAAAGCAAATTCCTAAGAACGCCCATACTTAGGAAACTGGTCACACGGAATAATACTACATTTATTCATCACAATATCGTGAGCCTCTGTATGATACCTGAGAACGTCGTTTTCGTCGCGTTCAGTTTTCCGCCAAATCGTCGATTTTACAAAGAAATTATTTCCGTATCAAGGGAAATTGTTTTGCGTGGTATTAAATGCTACTGGCGAGCGCAACAACGTAGCGACGGCGACGATTACAAAGATGAGAAAATAGATAAAAACAGATTTAATAAGCAAAACAAGAACACTCCATGCCTTCATCGCACGAAAAATGTTGTAAAACACTAAAAAGTTGCCGGATCGAAATGGTAATGCGACTGTTGTTTTAGTCTGACTCTAAAATCGTCATTTCATCATTAGCGATCGTTGCGGCTTCGATTTCGTCAAAAATACTTCTCCAAAATCTTGGTTATGATCACTGCATCGGCTACAAAACAGATACTATTAGCGTTTTTCCGTGAAAAG
>CALNXK010000754.1:0-2500 GCA_942486035.1 Porites lobata | reverse complement strand
AACTTAGCCGATCGATCTGGTATGGTTCTAGGAGTAGTGTGTGGCTTACGAAAAAAATACACGACACTTGGAAAGTGGTTGAAGGCATGAGTTCGTTCAACTTTGATTTGATTTTTGACTCCGACCTGTAGTTATACCGCAAGGCAGGCCGCGCGATCTTCACTGATCTGGTACACTTGAAATGTTCGTTGTATCTTTGCTTTACGATCGTATATGTTTAAGAATTGATGTTTTTAAAATAAATTATTGCCTGAATATTCTGTTTATAACCTAGTTTCTTTATGTGTTCTACTCGATAACATTTGTTTTGCGGAACACTGACCCGATGCAACGCGAATGGATTTGTTCATTTGCTGAGAAGCAATTGAAATTTATGCTCAATTTAGGATAATCTTTATACTAATACGTTGTGTGTTTTTGTCACCGGCCAGGCGCTATTTGTAGATATTTCTGGTTTTATATAAGGCGAACTGAGAGAACAGTAATAAAATGTTTGTTTACAAATTTTGTTTGCCGATCGGTGACTGCTTTGTTAGCGTGCATGGGTACGACCTCGTAAAACTACGCGTTGGTAAATGTTTGTTTCAAAGCAGGACGGGGCTGTAAATCTTATTCTTATCGGCTGTAACATATATCTGAGGAGTAGCAAAGAATAAACTTGAATTATGGGGATATATAAAATCAAAGCAAATGCCCGGAAATACTCTTAGCGTCGCGAACAATGAATTTGAATTTTGTAAATTTACTTGCGTTCATCTAACTCGCTTCCGATTGGTTTAAAAACAATCAGCTACTGTCAGAACTCACACAAGCGCATTATCGTGAACAAGTCCCTTTAAGTTTTGCCTCATTTTGACGCGCTAACTCATGTGGTGATTCTTTTGTCCTCGGCGTTCATCTTCCAAAGGTTTGCTGAGGTCTGATATTCTGTCTTCGTAAAGCGTTTATCTTTCAAAAAGTTTGCTGAATCCTCGTAAAGCGTACATCGATCTGTGTTTGCTGAATCGTCCAAAGTGTTCATCTTTCAGAAGTTTGCTGTTAAATTTTACTTTGAATTAAGCCTTCATATTTATAGTTAGCAGCTTTTATGAAAGAAAGAAAATTAAAACTGTGTTTAATAAAACACGTTTTTAAACATGTTTAAGCTTTGGTGTGAATGGGGCTTTAGTTTAATGTAAAACCTACAGATTAACACGAAATTTATTTCACACTGAAATGCGTTTTCAGTGGTATTATACTGATGATAGGTAGAAATACATTTAAATGACAGTGCTGGGAGAACAGCCCAACGGGAATATCTGGATTCATAAGGCTATGAGCTCTTTTTTCTTGCTGGGAGCAACTGCGATGTCTTTTCATTACCGTACGATTCTCGAAACAGACTTGAACTGTCCTGTGACAGTGGCCCATGGCCCAAGCGGCATAGGCAAAACCACTGCTCTTCTTTCAGAACTTTCACTTTTCTGACTTTTGAAGGCGGAAAGAATAATTTCTACTCAAGGGGGACCAAAGAAAGCTTCCTATCAATTTTGGCAAGGCAGACAGTTCCTACTGGCTTAGACGACCCACAGTCAGTGAAAAACATAAGCGACCTGCTCATTAATTTACCTCTTCCGAGGTGCAAAAAAACACAAGCTTGAAAAGAGGTGCCAGTAAGCTAAAGCGACTTGGCACAGTACTGACAAGTGCAAATTTTACACCGATACAAAGTGCAAGGTACCGCTTAGTAATCTTAATCGACGGTTACCACTTTTGAGATCAAATCTTAACAGGTCATTATGATCACACCTTAGAAGCAATATGAAGAAATGAAAATCACTTTATATTCAGAAGGGAATTTTAAATATTGCTGATACAACATCAAAAAATTTGATTTTTGAAAAATCCACCTACCCAGCCGCCATACAATTAGATAATTAAAACCGTTTGTATCAAGTTATGGAAAGAGAACCTTTAGTGTAACATTGGTTTTACAGAGGACTTCCACAATTAGGAAATGGATATTTACTTCAAACGTTAGAGACTATTACTGTTTATAAGGTTTTCAATGTCATAATGACTATGTCAGCGACATCATTAAGTGATGATTTTATAAATTAGTAGAAATAAAATTAAAGGAAAAGAGTTATGATATTGAGACTGAAATACATGTCTCTTTAAATGGAATATATGAGCCAACCTGTCATTCTGTGTATATTAAGTTTAAGAAAAACTTTGACAAATAAAGTCTACTTAAAGTGATTGCTTTGTGTGAACATTGGTTCAATACCACATTGGTGGAACCTACAGGAAAGGAATTGAGAACGCCGAGAGTCCTGATGTTTCCCGGACGAAATCAACAAGGAAACATCATTACTTGAAAAAAACATAACTGTTTTCCGCGTCGGACCTGACATTAAGTGCTCTGTTATATTTCTAGACTTCCACTTTAACAGCGTCAATAGAAATAGTCCAAGCAAATAAAAGCAGTCGACTCAATTAGTAATTACCGGCAACTATT